>BGPR01048482.1:0-11541 GCA_013235015.1 Araneus ventricosus
GCACTGCAATTTATATATTTGTTAACATGTGCAACATCCTCTAACTATATAAGGAATCGTGAAGCATTTTTTCACCAAACGAGGACTTCGTCAAGAAATTGACTTTACCAAACCGCGCGTTACTAGCTGTTTTATGAAAGCACCCTCCCCGCACATCGTTTTGCCTTTCAAACATTATTACGGAAAAACTTCTCGGATGACAAGAGTGATTAGCAGATCGTTTTTAACATCTCGGCTGCCGATCTAAACCCTTGTGAGGTTTGGCTGTGGGGATATTTAAAGAGCTGCGTTTATAAAGGTAATGTTCCGAAGTGAATGAGTTATGTTTTGCCGTGGAATATGTTGTGCATTGAATGCAATTTATAGAGCAACGAGACAGAGGACATATCGAGCCGTATCTGTGTTATGGTGGTTCCACTTGTGACAGCAATAAAGTTATTGCACAAATTTAGTCACACTGGGTAAGTTGTGGTTAATTTCATGTGATTGTAATAAAAGTTATTGCATGTTAAAACACTTTTTCGTTGCTGATATTAATTCTATCTCCACATCATAGAGCACATCGACGATCGTTGTTAGGCATGTAAAGAACTATACAAATTGCCTGCACCGCAGTGAAATTTCATCCCCTAGCGGCCGAAATATGATGCAATATTTTTTTTCAGAAATCGAAATCCCATATTCAAAAGAGCATGTGTACCAAATTTGGGTGAAATCGGCCAAGTACTTTTCCCCTACAGGGAGGTCTAAACACCTCCTGTTTATTTTGGATCACCCTGTACTTAAATGAGTGATAAGTGTTACGGATTTTAAAGGACATAAAGGTCAGTTAAACGTCCCATTGGCTAAGAAACCTCCACCAAATTCAGACATAATAATAATTTTTCTAAATGGAACTTCTATAGCAAAGATTATGAGTCGAAAGAGACACTGAGAAAAATCAAAGTAGAATCCTAAGAAGAGGTGGCTAATGCCTAGTGGTTCATTTTGATACAATTATGCAAGTTAACAGCTAAAGGGGGGGGGGGAATAAATCGATAGAATTACAACCAAATAATTATCTTATAAAATTCAAGCTTCACATTTTTACATTGTCGTTAGTGGGATATATATCTGATCGTTGACGAGATTCGAGCAAATCCCTTCAGGTTGGCTTATTCTCGTTGCTCAGCCGATTTACTTACACAGAAATTTATTTATTCGGAATAGGTTTTGTGTACTTAGAAATATATATACAGGATGCCCAGTAAAGTACCTTACCACCCTTTTAACTACCAAATGGCTGCAGCTATCTTCATAAGAGTGGTGTCTTAAGCATGGTAAAGTGACTATGCACTAATGGATGAAACCACTTACACTGCCACCTGGTGGAAAATGGTGGAGTTAGCGTTATTATTCCTAAAACGGTACGAGATAGAGGGGAAAAGTGAATTGCAAAGTTATAGAGCATAATCGATTTAGTACAAAAAGATACCTTACGATCATGAATGCTAAAAACAGAATGCTTCAAATACACATTTGTTTGTTTTCAGCTCCGGAACGTATGGTTCCAACATGACGGTGCGCCTGTGCGCAAAACATCATCAGTGAAGCAGTACTTGGTAGAGGAATTCGGAGAACAAAGAATCGGGTATGGTGATTTCCAAGAGTGGCCTCCACGTTCACCTGATCCGACTCCAATGGACTTTTCCTGTGGGGATACCTCAAACAGCAAGTGTATGTGACCCCTCCGCCAATATTGCAGGACCTTCAACAACGCATTATGGATGTTTGTGCCAACGTGACACCCGCTATGCTACACCATGTACAAGGTGAAGTTCAAGCAAGGGTCGAGATGTGCATTGTAGCTGACGGAGAGAAGTCTGAACATCGAAAATAAAGGTATCTTGTGATAACTAGTTATTTTTCTTTCTAAGAATGTTTTGTCACATGTCAGTGTAGGAAATCGCGAACAAACAAATACGTGTTTTAAGCGCTCTGTTCTAAGCATTTACGTCCACAAAGTGTCTTTTTGTACTAAATCGATGATGCTCTACAACTTCGTAATTCACTTTTTCCTTCATCTCGTACCGTTTTAGAGAAAATAACGCTAACTTCACCGTTTTCCACCAGGTGACGCTGTAAGTGGTTTTATCCAGTAGCGCATAGTCACTTTACCATGCCTAGACACCACTCTTATGAAGATAGCTGCAACCATTCGATAGTTAAAAGGGTAGTAAGGGACTTTAGTGGGCAACCTGTAAGTAGATTTGTAGGAAGGAAAGGTGACAATTTTCATAAAACAAGATTCTTTGTTGCAGTTCTTTATGGACGAGTTTTCTGTTTCGTTTATTTACGGTAAAATAGGTTTTTCGTCGGGCCCATCAACTTCCGGTGATAATGTTAAGTCAATGGGAATCTTCAAAATTTGAACCCTGAGTTTGAAGATATTAATTAATGTTTAAAGTGGACTTTTTTAATGTTATGACTTAAGAATACTTTGAAAATATTAAATTTAATGTTCCTATTGTTGCAGCGCTCAATGTTTACTTACAATAAGAGCCTAATTTTGTGAAAATGCTGCCATAATTCGACGGTTAAATTTTTAACCAAACGATTTAGCTAATTCCAATAGTTTCATTTAGAATTTAAATGCTTTAAGAGCTTTTTTTAACCGATTTAAAAAGAAAGAATCACACAAACTCAACGAATACGGAATTCAATGCTAAAGAAAAAACTAATTCGAACTTGGCGCCTGAAAGTTTCCAAATGGATTTGGCGATTGCTTAAATCAGAGGGTTACCGGAAAACAGTCTGTAAATCCAAAATAAATAAACCAGAAAACTTGTCCATATGCAAGAAGAAAACTTCATCTTGACGATTATTTTAGAATTGTAGAGCAAAAATATGACCAGGAAAAGACGTGACGTGCTTTAAGTGCAGCATCCAAAACAGAAAAAGGGGCACCTTAAATACTACTGAAGAAGGAGGTTCCCCTTTCGAAACTGAAACGATTATAACAGGTTGAATCTCAACTTCTTTATGTTAAAGTGGCAATGGTTTTTATCTGAGAATTTAAGAACAGCGAAAATAGAATTAATTTCAAAGCACAGAAAAATCCAACTTATATCATCTCTGAATCTAACATATATTTTTATAAATGAAACTGATCAACTCCCTTCAAATGCATTTTAACAGAATACACACGGTCAGGTCTGCTGACATTGGTGGTATTCGAACGCATACGTCTGAGGAGGTTGGCGCCTTAGACCACTCGGCCAAGTTATCGAACAAAATCAATCATTCACTGAAAGCATCACAAAGGGTTGAGAAATTTAAAATATATGGACAGAAAATGTTTCATAAGTAAACACTAAGTGATAATGTGATGGCAATCAAAAATTCATTTTTAGACGAAATTATGTGATTAGTTTTAACTTTAAAGTGCTTTAATTAGGAACATTAAACATGAATTTTTAATATTTCAATAAAATG
Source organism: Araneus ventricosus (assembly GCA_013235015.1). Classification (NCBI taxonomy): domain Eukaryota; kingdom Metazoa; phylum Arthropoda; class Arachnida; order Araneae; family Araneidae; genus Araneus; species Araneus ventricosus. Next base: position 3,475 of record BGPR01048482.1, read on the forward strand.
TTTGATCCGAGTTTATAGCAATTTAAAATATTTACTTCCATTTTATAATCTGAATTATTTTTATAAATACAGAATTAAGGCATCAGAGTTCAATAAAGAAATTTTAGAAACAAAATTATAAAAATACACTATATATGTAGTAGGGATGTAACGAATAGTGATTTGGCCGAATAGCAGAATACCGAATATTCAGCCAAAATTCAGGCCGAATACCAAATTTTTAAAAACATTTCACTTTCGATTGTGAATGCAATATATTTCACATTTTAAATGAAAAAAAAGTTAAGATTAAATAAAATCTGCTTTTTTATTATCTGCATATTTTAAAAAATGTTAATACCTTTATATGTATATTTGTAACATTTTAAATAGCTTAATTCTAAAAATAAGAAACTCTCATCATTTTGGGATTGCTTCAAACAAATAGACGAGTCATTATTTCAGAACTTGACAATGACAAACACAGAAGAAAAATGAATGGATGTATTAAAATTGCTAGAAGTAAATTCCTATTTTGATAAAGAACTTCTAATAGGAAGAATGGAGTGCCAATTGGTGGGAAGAAATGCAGAAAAATTTCCAAGGTTCGCAAATTGAGCAAGAAAATATCTTTCAGCACCTGCAAGCATTATGTAGTGACCATTGATTTTCTGAAGCTGGTAATATATATGAAACTAAATAGAACAGGCACCTATAATGATATGCAACATTAAATAACTTAAGTACTATACAACTTAAAATTGGATAAATGTTAGATTTTTTATAATAAATGTACCGGAATGCAATTCTGCAATATTCTTTATTAAATAGTTTTAAAATAACATTTAAAAAAACATTTTATGCCAAATTTATTCTGCCGAATAATTGTTTAGCATTTAGCCAGACTGAATATTCGGGAAAGGGCCGAATAGGCCTAATAATGAATATTTGTACAATCCCTAGTTGGTATTATATGTGTATGAAACCAAACCGAACAGACTTCCTCTTGAAAATGCTGAAAAATTGTTTTTGCATCATAATTTCAGGCTTTGCAATGATAAATTATATATAACTTTATTAAATACACCTATGCAACTTAAAATTGGGGAATGTTGGTAGTCTATTGATAATAAATGCACTGAAATGCAATTCTGCAATATTCTTTGCTAAATGGGTATTCAAAAGCACATTTTAAAAGTTATTATCCTGAATATATTTGGCCGAATATCTGCTTAGTATTCGGCCAGCCGAACATTCGTTACATCCCTAATATATAGGCCACTGGACATGTGAATGTAAATTTGCTAGAAAATGCATTCCATTTATCATTAGCTGTAATACCTTCACTTTTGATAGAAAAACAGCAAATACAGGGTGTTTCAAAAAGAATCATCCGATTTTAAAAAATCATAACTATTCAGCCATTAATACGTTTTGATCGAATAATGTATAGGTAGAAACAGAGAAATCTCGAGTTTCATGCAGTTGCCAACAGGTAGCGCTAATGCTCTTCCTTCACCCGCCAATTCAGTGTTTAGGTGACTGCACAACATAAATTATTTTGAAATGAATGAAATTACAAAAGCATTATATCCCAGTTATAACAAGAAATCTTATCATTAAGCTATTTTAAAATGAATGCATTATAAAATTTAAGCTTCTTAAAATTGTACCCTTCTTAACTATGCATTAAATTAATTGCTTAAGCAATACAGTGACTGGAGAATTATATATCTTTGTAGGAAAACAAATTGGATAGTTATAAGTGAGCAGCCACCCTATTAAATAGAAAGAATTATCATACTGAAAAGCAAATCAATCTACTAAAAACAAGTTAATGTAAATAAAGAGTTAACAGAGTTTTATGGTTCATAATAGTTAGATAAACTTTTAAACTTAAAAGTTCAATAATCATTTTAATAGAAAATATAATTAAAATCATAACATTAGTATCAAGGTTTCATATGTCTGATGAAACTGGAAGAAACAACAAATTTAGTGTAATGCAAAAGACATTTAGTGTAATGCAAAAGACATTTAATTCATTGAACAGCCATGTTAACAAAATATCTACTAAGAAATCTCAGAAAATGAATAATAATTTCAGCACACTAGCTTCTTCATGAAAATATTCAGGCAATTTAAATTCCATCTCCTGGTGCAAGAATTTTCTTTATTTGAACAGATTTTCTTTATTTGAAGATAAAAATGGTAAAATCTGCTAAGATAAAAGTTGAATAATTTTGTAGTTTAAAGAATGTCTCAGATTTCAAAGCTTATCCCTGTGTTCTGCTAAAATTACTAATACAAGCATATTAAATGAAAATCTGTACCTCAGTACAACTTTGATATATGGCATCACTGGCGATATTTTGTGATTTTTGCAACTTTTTACATTTGGTGCCGAAAGACACAATTTTCCAGGTCAGAAGTAAAAAAATAAGTTATTTCCTAACATTCAATAAAAAAGCGAAGCCACAAGGTTCCCGCCTTGCTGAAAGCAAAATCGCTGATGTTTTTTTAAGTTTAAAAATTTTGCCTGGAATGCATTCACAAGAGAACAATATGCAACAAAACAGCTGCCATGTTTGTTTAGGCAACACAACTGACGGCATGTTTGTTTACGCAATAAAAAAGTCGCCAAAATTACAAAATATCACCAGTAATGCCATATATCAAAGCTGTTCCCTGTACTTCTTATGATGAAAAAACCTGCTAAACATCACCTATCAACCACAAAAGCTCAATAACATGTACTATTAAATTGGGAATGTTGTAACTACAGACTCAAACGGAAAAATTACTTATAAACAAATTCTAAGATATATTATATGGGAAATAAAAGAGGTTTAGTAGAAATTAAATAAAACAAATGAAATATTAGACTGCAACTTTTGCTACAAAAGATAATATAATACATAAAATTTATTCTAAAATTGGTTCATATTTAGTGTTAAAAGTGCAAACTATGTAATTATCAGTAAAAGTTAAGGAGAGTAGGATAAATCTCAACAAAAAATGGATATGATTAAAAATTTGGAATATTTTAGGTCAATTATTTTTTGCTGCATTATGGGGGTCTCATTCATTCAAACCATTATCTTTCAAGACATCTACTATATTCTACACATTATCTTTTATTTAATAAGTTATTACATTGATAAAAATTCTTAAATTCTACACAACACCTGATAAAAACAAGATGAAGTTGACAAAACGTACCTATAATGAGAGTATTATAACCACAGAAGTCAGCCGAGAAGCTCCAAGCTCACTGAAGAATTACTTCTATCCGAGTTCCTTAAACTGAAATTAGCAATCCAAAATATTAGAAAAATATTAAGGTTGTAAAAACATTTTAAGGACATTCTACTGTTAGATTCTTGGACAATTGTAAGTAGATATAATACAGAAATAAAAAATTGTCACTTAAAATATTTGAATGAAATTTTGGCAAATAAATATTTTAAATTAATTTCCCTTTCGTAACCAATAATTGATGCTTTAGGAGGTTATTTTAAAGCTTCCAAGGTAGCATCAAAATTTTCCTGAAGGGAATAGGGTTGCAAAGAATTTTCACACCTGAAAGAATGGCAAGTGAAAAAGATTCGACTTGAAATCCATGCCAATTCTATGTTTAATAAAAACATTTAGTGTAATGGAAACTCACTGCAACAGAAGTGAAGCATTAAATGTTTTATTTGTGCTAAGGGAAATGCATTACATACATACCTACATAGAAAATGTTTATTGCAAATATTGGCTAATATTGAGTGTTTACTTCCTCAAACATTCGAAAATGAATAATCAATAAAATTTTGATAAATGGAATACAAACTCATTGAAAATTAATTTGATTACACACTTAATATTTTAATTCCATCAAAATTATTGAATTTAAGGAATGGAACTTTTTAAAAAAATAATTCATCCAATAAGTGTTATTTATTACTAGGCAATAACCTTAAGACACACATAATTTCATATAATAAGGAAAATAATAAAGAAGTGATATTACAAAATAAATTTGAATCATTCGGATAAAAAAAAAATGTTTGCTGGATTTAACTGAAATTTAAAACATCTAAGTGTATCACCTTTTCAGAATATATTTTGAGACAGGCATTGTGAATTTTCTATCATGTTGTAATATGGATTTAAAAACTTACAAGTATAAACAAGGCATCCTAATCAGTGGTGCAGTCTCAAAATAAATGATGTTGGGACGTTCTAAAAGCAGTGTTGGTGCGCTCCAACCCTGGGAGATAAAAAAACCATGCTGCGATTGATTGATTCAGATGTGATGAGATTCGATTTTTAGCAACAAAGGTCATTATCCCCTAGTGTCACAAAGGATGCACTCAATAAACCATGCTGTGTTAAGGACATTTTCATCATTTTTATTTATTTCTTATGAAAAAAAACAAGTAGAGCGAGCATGTTCTGATTAAGAAGCTTCAGAAGGTGCCATTAGGTCTTAAAGTATGCTTTACAGGACTTCTTGAATATATCAACGCTTTTAACTTTTGCATTGATAGAAAATTGCATTTCTTTCTCATTTTTACTTGTTTGAGGACTTATACAAGTCCGAGTTGTCTCATCCATATTTTGATAAAGAATATGTTTTTAAAAGTTCACATTTCTGTCATTAAATATAAAAAAAGAGAAAAACTTATGCAAGTATGAACTAATGGAAATTAAACAACTAAATTGTTCTTCGCTAGGAGAATCTCAGGATTCTAACATGTGTTTTTTACTGAAAGCAGAATTTTGTTAAAGTTTTCTTTTTTTAAAAATAATAAGAATTGCAAGTGAAAAGATATGGCATGCCATGTGATAATATAAATAAGTTCTCCTTTTTAACTCCTGGCCCCAAAGTTCCTGAGCTAGATATTCATCACTGAATCCAAAAATATACTTAATATTGAAGACTCATAGAATTCATTTCTTTAAATGAATTACAGATCAAATTAAAATCTTTGCTAGGAAATCAAGAAACTATTATCATCATCCCTCAACACTAAAATCACACGCAAACAAAATTGATTTAAACAATAACAGAAATGAACACATATTCTTTTATATAAAGTCAGTTTTCAATCTGGTAAACTCAAAGCAAGTTATTTCATAAAAAAGTAATTGTTACATTCTTGAGAAGCTTTATTTCATACTTGAAAACAGTAATTTATTTTTTTTCTCTACAGGGCCTTCTTAGTTTTAAAGAACAAGACAAAAAAATCATGTTATATTTCCTCTCTGCTCACGTATAGATACATACTGATTTTCTGAAGGCAGTTGGGAGAGAGTGTAAAATGTGGATTTAGGAAATGTAAATAAATAAATTTAGAAACAATAAAACATTAATTTTTTTAAAAAAGCGCTAAGAAAAAAAGAAGCATGGATAATTTTATCCCCCATGATTCACATTTTTCTTTCAAGCTGATCTATACATATTAGTCATATAAAGCTAACTGCATTCTTTGTAAAGTAAAATTTGAGAAGAAGAGTTTTCTAAAAGCTATTTTATAAAAAAATATGTAATTCATCATTTTAAATTCTAATTGTTTACTTATAAGCAAAAAATGGGAGGATTTGGGATGCTTTTTGCTTTGCGACTGATTCAGCAAATCTCGAACATTTAGTCACTTCAGAATAGAAATTGTGAGTAGGCATTCTAGACAAACCGGAATAGTTCTGAATTTTGACTATTTGTTCTGGATTTGAACCAAATGTCCCAGGTTGTTCTGAATTTTACACAAAAATAAATGGCACAAATTTGAGAAGAGATTTTAAATAAAATTTAGTGAAAGTAAATTCTCCTTTTTAACTTGTACTGTAGGAATAAGGTCAATGACAGGGGCAAGAAAGTGAAGTATGTTCTCCTTTTGGGGACCTTTTCTTTTCCTGATAAAAAATGAAGGGAAGGAAAGAAATAATAAATTGGTCATTGCTTCAAAAAATTATTATTCTTCTAGGTTGAATGCATACTGCATTTTAACCACTGAATTTCTGTATTAATGTTATGGATAAGGTTTTTCAATATCTCTGAAATATACTATAGGGGGGTGAAATTCCTTTTTCTAGAGTGTGTTGCACATACTAGAATAGTTCAAGAAATTGAAAATATACGAGTTGTTAGATAAAGCGACCATCATTAACAGACATAGTTGTGACTCGACTCTTTGTCTCCGATTGGTTCCAAATTTGAAATATATATCCATATTTTCCTGTTTTTAACTTAAGTGTAAAGAATATTTGAAAAATTCTCCTTCAGAACATTTTAGTATGCATATAATAATAATAATAACAGTCACTTCACCATGCCCAATTAAGAGAATCAGCCCGATAGGAAAACAGAAATTGGTAACAAATTATATTGTTTATTAATATTATTTTAAATAATAACTTTAGTAATCAGCATTGTTTACTAAACAAGACAAAAAAAAACCCACATAACATCCAAGAAAAATTTAGGAAGTACTTATGAAAGCAAAAGTGCAAAAACCCATAACATCTAACAGATTTATTTTGGCTATAACGTCCTCCATCCCCGAACACACACTATTCCATGGAATTAATGTACCACAATTAGTGTACCGGACTGAAGTTCAGAAAATCAGATCACTTTACAGAACATAGTAAACCTAATCCAGGCATTAATTTTAGAACTAACTATAGTAACTCATCATTTTAGAACACAAAACAAGGGGATGCTATGTTGTGACTTTACAAACAGAAATACGTTTCAGAATAAGTTAATAATCTTAAATCCTGAGTAATGAAATACATTCAAGTAAAAGGCACGAAATAATATACATATATATACTAGCCAAATATTTATTTTCACGATAAAAATAAAGCCTCTAGCATTTACAAAGGTATATTTATGAACATAGTTCAAAGGCCTTATAAGTGAAAAAATAACTTTAAAATGAAGCATTTACAAAGGTATTTTTATGAACATAGTTCAAGGGCCTTATAAGTGAAAAAATAACTTTAAAATGAAATTATAACGAGGTTTAGTAGAAAGATTTGAGACGTGTGCTTGCTATAAAGCCGCTTTGTCTCCAGTTGAGGAGAAAAATTTGAGAACTAATTCTCAAAGTCAAGACTACACGTGAAGTCGGCATCACCACCCACTCCAACGCGACACCCCTAGTCTGTGCTTTGCAGATATTTCGACTGTCAACAGCACAACATCGTGCAAACATAAAAGTCAAATTATAACTTACACCTCAGAGGAAAGATAATAGTATTCTTACTCTGAGACTTACACCATCCAAGAATTGAAGACAGAAGTACATACAAAACAAACGTTAGCGACAGAATGTGTCTTTTTCCTAGCTTCATGCTTTGCAGCACGGATCCGAGGAGACGAATCCGATCTCCGGCGCTAGACACAAATAGAAAAAAAAATAATAATAAATAAATAAAAATCGACGGGAGTTTCTATGTAAAATTCTTCGTGATTTTCACGAACTTTACAACTCAACTGTGACCAAACCGTAATTACAAATTCTAAAATTATTTTAGCAATCTTCAATGTCTACCTTTCTTTGTTAAATGAAACTGAAACCAACTATCTATGTTTTTTGGTTGCGGATCTACAAGCGTTTAACTCTAGCAAAAAATTCGACGTAATTCAACAATTCTTGAGTAAAATTTCGCGTTTCAGATTGATGACTGAATTGCCTTAGGGATCTATTCTGGTACCCCCGGTTGGGTTGGGTGGGTTCCTTTGTTAACGTGCGGAACCCAACCGGGGATACTAGAATAGACCCCTTAGTCTGCGTGCGCGCGCATCGGTCGCTGTGACGTCATCAAAATTTTTAGTGATTTTAACAAACTTCGCAGCTCGACTAAACCGTAATTCCAAATTCTAAAATTCTTTTTGCAATCTGCAATGTCAACCTTTTTCTGTTAAATGAAACTAAAACCAACTCTCTATGTTATTTGGTATCGAAGCTATATGAGTTTAAAAATACCACTAAAAGCGTCATAATTTTTTCCTTTCCCGACACACCATTAGACCAATATGGAGAGAAATAAGTCTACGACAAAAAATGCTAAACCTTTTTAAAAATGAAG
>BGPR01048483.1:0-11541 GCA_013235015.1 Araneus ventricosus
AAAATATACTCAAACCTAAAACGTCGTTTATTTATGTATATTTTTACCCTTTTTCGTATTAGCAGAATTTTCTGATAAGCTAAAACAAGTATTTTATAATAAACCCAGATTCTATTTGCTATGATAAAGTATGAAAAAAATAGACAATAAATATGTAAATTCTTGCAATATTTTTTCATTTTAATAACTTTTTCCTAATTTTGAAAATGCATTATTGAAATCATTGTACATATTTTTGGATTTCTAAAAAGATATATTTAGTGCTCCAAATAATTGAATAACTTTGATATAAACATTCATTACTAGGATGAGTTACATTTATTCCATTACAGTTTTTACTCGTTAGTTTACAGTAAAAAAAGTTATTTTCGTTTAATCTTAAATATTATTTTATTAGCAAGAATAATTATGGTCAATGCTGAGGATCATTAAAAAGTTGAAATTCATTAAATCACGTTCCGATAAAAAAGTTAAAACAAAGTACTTCAGTGAATAATAATTTTTCAGGAGTTAATTCTTAAATAACTTTACTAATTTATTGAGAATTATTCATTCATTCATTCAGTTAGAACAGCACATGCTGCTAAAATGCCTACAGTTAAATATTAAAGAAACGAATCGAAACGTCAAATTAAACAAAAATCGTAATTTGACTAATCTCAGATATTCAAATAAAATACTTGCAACTTCCTACTATAGCTATTTGCAGCAAATTTTTGAATATAAATTTTCTTCTGCACAGTTAAAAATCAATTTTGTTAAAAACTGATTTTTCAGGTCTTATGTGATTCCGCTTTTAATAAAGAAAAGTAATTTTGAGTATTTAAAATCCATAAAAGTAAAAAAATTGATGTGAATCTTTTTCACAGCTGTGCATTTTCCCAAACTCTGTGTTTCCTTCAGTTTCACAACCATAATCTCTAAACTTTTATATTTTTAACTTCCAACAGATACAGTTTACTCTTTGTCTTTCATCATCACCAATGGAAAAATAGTTATTAAATAAATTATTAATGGAAAAATTAGTTATATAGTTAGAATAATTATTAATAAGAGATTAATGGAAAAATAGTAATTAATTACCAATGGAAAAATGTTTATTAAATATGATGCGTTGAGATATTTTATAATTAAAGGTGAACTTACTAATCCGAAATGAAGAAGTATTTACATTCAAAACTAGAAATTCGTATGCTTTATTGAGATTGAGATGATGATATTTTTAATCTAATTTATCTGAATCTGTAATTGAATTCTGATGCAAATATGTTTTGTAAGCACCTTTAAAATTTAAATTATAGAAATAAAACCATTTTTTTAATTAATGTTAAGATTAATGTTCTGACAAATATTTAAAATACATCCTTTTTAACGAGAGTGAAATTATAGTTACCATTAAGTAGATGATTTTTACCGTTCGAAATATTTATTAAAGTGGATGGAATTTTTATTATATAGTTATGCAACAAGGACATATTAAAATAATGTTAAACATTTTCTCAGGAGTTAACGAATCGACTCAAAGGTATTAAAGTCTTTTAAAATAATTTTTTTAGTCACTATCATTGGAAGATTTTTTAATCTGCTGAAAACTATTGCATAAATTTTACTTTTCTCTGCATTTAATTTAGTATTTTTTGTTTTATATATTTCGAGGCATTAGTTTTGAAAAGATATTGGAGGATTTATTGTGGCACAGGAAAACGTGGGAAATGAACACACATCGAAATTATAAGGTTAATGCAAATCGTAGTAAGAAACAGTAATGTATTAAAATGTTACAAAAAAGTGACACTTTTGCTCATTACTAGAATATATATTTTAATAAAAAAATCTTCTTCATTTGATTATTTGCGATTAAAAACATTTTTTTATTTATTTGAGTTTATGAACTAGTGTTAAATTTTTTCTACCCATAAACATGAAAAAAGAAAAAAATGTATTGCAGTTATTGCTTTTTATGCTCACTTTTAAAAAAAACTTTAACATCTCTGCAGGACGTTGCATTGGGAACAGTGGTTCATAAGCTATAGGCTGCTGCCCCGTGGATAGCGTATTAGTGGGCCGCGGAACGTTAGTCAAGAGTTGAAGTCATGGGAGATAGTAGGCTTTTATTTTAGGTGCTACTTTCCGAAAATTGAAGTCAATAACCACAATCAGAAATCCTTTTGAAGAAGACTACATAAAAAAAGTAAGTACCATCAAATGAAGAAGAAACGTTAACTGAACTATCATGCAACCAGACTCTAAAATCGTTTTTTAGAACATCTCCATTATTCACATTCCGGATAAATGTTTCGTAACAGTATCCAGCAATTTCCAAACTTTCAATGAGACATTTTATGGGGTTCTCGACCACTTATCTGTGTGAACCTGCTTTCTCAACTTTAATTTTTTAAAAAACATAAGCACAGAAACAAACTGAAAGTAGAAAGTGACACGAGGCTGAAACTGTCAAGTTTTAATACAGATAATGATTCTTTCACAGGGGACAAACAACGTGAAAAATTAATTGGGCTTTACTTTGAAACTTGACATTGTGTTTTTGAGTTTTCTTACATTGTGACAACTAAATAATAACATTAAAGTTTTCTGATTTATAATCAGTATATTTTTAATGCTTTTACAATAAAATTTACTAATTTCTGACACATAAATGCATATAATATATATGTGTATGTATATTTTTACTTGTATATCCGGTTAGATGGCTTCAAAATAGTTTTTACACTACAGGTGGTCCACGCAACCAAAAAGTTTGGGAACCGCTCATCTAGAAGATTCCCAAGTAGTGGGGAAGAATATAAGCAGAACGAAACAATAAGCAGTTCACATTTACAGAAGTATTAAAAAGCAACATTATAACAAAAAAATAATAAATACATGGCTGAACTGGGACTTTGTACAAATACACACTGGGCATAAGAACAAATCTTGGTTATGTAACGAAGACAAAGGTATAATAATAACAATAACCGGAAGAATATTTTTAAAAAACAGTGATCGAAATACTATATAGAAACAATTAAAGCAATAAACTAAAAGTATGCCAAATGCTAAATATAAACAATAAAAGGAAGCAGCTAAGAAAGAGTGAATCAAATACTAAATATAAAAAATAAAAGGGAAGAGCTAAAATATAGTCCGTCAAATAATTTATAGAAACAATAAATAGTACAAACTAAAAAAATATTATATCATTTTTCAATAGAAACAATAAATGGAACAACCTGAAACACAATTGCCAGATACTAAATATTGGATAAATGGCATGATAAATGATATATAGAAAAAATTATTTGTTAGGGCCAGGGATAGTCAAGAGGACTTTTAATATTTCAGAAAATGATATAAAATAATGAAGCCGCTGTTTAGGATCGCTTCATTATATCTAATGAATCTCGTGAAGAGCCGGCCGCAAACTAGTTGAAAATGAAAATATTTTTTTTATTTCCTTTGTTTGAAAGAAATGTTTCTTTTTAAATAAAAGGTAATGAAATTACCAGATAAGCACAGATTATTTGCAAATAATATTTTATCCAATCTTTTTCAAAATTCCTAATTTGATTTTTACATTTTATTGTGTTATATGAACCGAAAACATAGAAGAAGTTTTGAAAAATTATTTCGAAGTTTTCGCATTAAATTTGGGCAAGCGTACATAATGAATACTTCATGATAAGTTTTTATTAACTACCCTATTAGCACGAGATGCTTTACAATATTCATAAGGTATCTTTACGATGTTCTGCAACAAATCAGAACATCGCAGCAACAACGTGGAGATATTGAAAAATATAAGGTGTGCCCAAATGAAAAGGAGACCTTAGTTGTAGCGGCGTTGTATCAAATCCCAGTGAGTTAACGTGCTAGCCGATAGATGGCGTGATGGTATTTCCAGTTGCACCTGCGAAGTTCACGGCTTCGCATGAATATCCTCATTTCTGGAGAGTTGTTTCCACAGTTCGTTGCATGATGGATTACTAAAGATCAGCACAATGAACAGTTATGCAATTTCTTCGCGCAGAAGGGGAGCATGCTTCACAAATTTATCGCAGCATGAAAGAGGTGTACGGAGAGCAGTGTCTCTCACGGTGCACCATATTCCGGTGGTGTCAGCGTTATGTGACTGGACGCGTGAACATCAAGGACTTGCCATGCCCTGGGCAGGCGCACGTTGAGACCAACAGTGCCACGATTTCGGCTGTTGATGAGATCATACGGCAGAAAATTGTCTATAAGCAAAGGAACTGTGCATCACATTATACACAAAAAGCTTCGTTATGGAAAAGTTTAAGCACAGTGGGTGCCCAAGCATCTGTCAGAGAATCAGAAGACGGCGAGAATGGGTGTTTGCCTGACCCAGGAGTTTCTACATTGAAGCCATCTATTCCCTTCCTATGCGCTGGGAGCAGTGTATCCATATCAATGGCGATTATATATAGTTGTACTGTTCCACATGAAATGTAATTAGAATATTCTTATTGAAATTTCTTTGCATATAATTGAAGTCTCCTTTTCATTTGGGCACACCTTATATCTTTCCAGATAGCAATTTTAGTTTGCAGCAGACTTGTACTGCAAATCTGCAAGTTTGCAGCAAAGTTGACACCACAAGTGTGCAAGTGTGACACAAGTTTGCAGCAAGTTAACGCAAGCTTCGAAGTCACCATGGGACGAACTTGCAGCAAGCTTGCATTGCAAACTCATTGCAAATTATAGCAAAAACAGAGTACGAACACAACCCGGGATAGAACTCGCGATCTGCGTTTCCGAACCAGACGTGCCAACCGTTAGGCCAGTTAAACTCTGCGATGAGGAGATAGATTTCGCTAATACAACGCTCGATTCGATTCGTATACGATTTATTTTAAACTATTTTCTTGATTTCATTAATTTTTTGAGTTGAGAATATGATTTGAAGTCAAAGAGAGAGAGCGATTTTCGCTAATAACTACGTTTTGCTAGCAGAATAAATTATTAAATTAGAGTTCAAAAGTAATTACTTTAAAATGGGACAAAATGTATAAGTTATTATATTTCAACAAACATTGACTGTTTTTTCGGTTTAATTTTGTTTATAAATGTTAAAATTTCAACATTAAAAAAAAGGCGTTATAGTTATCTTTAAAGTGCGAGTGTTATATTTAGCAAAAGTTGGAAAATGTTTCAAATTTTTTTTTATAAAAAAGTTAGTTTTTTTAGAAATTATCATTGATTTATTAAATTAATAAAAAGAAGGATTGTCTAGGAGATGTTATTAAAAATCGGAAGTTTTTTTCTAAACAGAGACAAAGATAATTATCTCTTTGTGCTATCTTTGCATCACGCTTGTTTTACAAATTTGCAGCAAGCTTGCAATGCAAGGAAGGTGGCGCTAGTTGTCACGGCGAATTTGCTACAAGTTCGCTTCAAGTTTGACTCGTCAAATTTGCTATGACAAGGTAATATCAAGTCAAAATCAAACTTGCTGCAAACTTACGTGCTATCTGGGTTGTGCTAATATGGTAGAAACAGATAATTTTTCCAACTTTTCTTTAAACACAGAATTTAATTTACATCAGACTACACGTATTAATTTGACGGAACATAAATTTACCTTCTTAAGCACAAAAATATTGTATTCAATATTTCAATAATAAATAAGTATCATCTTCTTTCTCAGAATTTATATTTCCAAAATAAGGATTTTTGGAGAGAATTTTAAGAAATAGCTAAATGGAAAATTGTTGATCAGGACCATATGAAAGTTTTTACGATTTATTTCTAAATTTGATCTGGAACTATTATTTCAATTTTCCTGTTATAAAAATAGAATTTACAAAATTTTTTTATACAGTTTTAAGAATAGTAAGTATAATTTATTTTGAAAATTTTACTTAAGGATAGCTTTAAACAGCATTAAAAGGCAAAAATAAAGTCTGTGTAGAACAAATACACAAGTTAACCTTTATATTTTTTTATTCTAAAGCAAGAATCAATATCTTCCTTAATTAATTGATGACTTTTTCAAATATTCTGTTAAATCTCTTATCAAAAAGCATGACGCTGAATTTATATCAGCCACAAAAGAAGAAGAATTTTCAATTTAAGATTCCGTCAGAAAGAGTTCCGTTCGACTGGTTCCGTAAGCATTGAGAATGGTCGTACAAAATTATGATTGATGAATGTGTTAGAAGGAAATGTGTTCTGTATTCACTTTATCGCAAACAAATACCTGAAATAAAGGTACAGAAAAAATGAAAATTACTAAACAGCGCATTCGCAGTGACGTATGAGGAGGTCCAAATCGAAGACAGAACTTCTTTTCCTGTGAAGATGAGCAGTTTTTAGAGGTTGTTACACGTTCCGAACACTTATCACATCCTAGAAACCGCACGAATTCGATCTTCAATTTTCTGCGAAACACTTATGAATTCTTTTATATTTCACTTCTATGGAGAAAGAAAAAATACCGATAAGTACAGAATACTTCGGCTTACTTTGGAGTTTTCAATTGATTAGAAATTCATCGCTTTCAATATCGAAATAAATCTATGGATTTCCTTTTATTCTAAAACATGTTTGATAATCAAGAAAAACTTTCAGATTTAGGAAGGTCTCATCTTTTCCAAATCTTTTAAATCGTAATGTGAATGAATTCAATAAAAATTTATATATTTTCGTCAACTTGGAACTCATTATAAAAAAAAAAAACTTTACATCCAGTCAAGTAAAGAATTTATTTGAAAAAACATTTAGCTGATCTGAAATTAAAAGCGAGTTATCAATTCCAATGTTCTTTTTAAAAAATTGCAGACTTCTTCAAACTTAAAATATTCTTAACTTCAAAATAGAAAGAAAAATTAGCATAATTAATGAAATCTTAAAAAAATAAAGACATAATGAAAAACAGTACAGTTAAAAATTCCTTTTAACAGACTATTGAATTATTTGAATTCCTTCAGCGATTCTAAGTATTCTTTTAATGAAGTAAATAAAACACTTGAAGCATGTTTTTAATTTCCTATTAATGATGATGAGATGAAATCAATGAAATATTAAATAGAAAAATGATCAAAAAATAAACTTAATTTTTAATGATATAATTTGTTTGTTGTTAAGATTTATAATAGAAAACAAAGTGGGTTAATTTCAGTTAGATCTATTTTTCAGTTGGATCTATTTTTTATATATAGTTAGGATTCTTCGCTTTCTTTTTACTTTTAGCAAATCCAGTTTAACCTTTAATTGGTGATGTGATGTCATTTATTCCCGACAAAGTTTTAAGCAACGATGCCCTGAGAAAAAAAATGGTGCCTCATCTTTACTGTTGTCATTACCTTCTGAGGAACGTTTACATTAGATGGGCAAATTCTTGGTGTTATTCTAATTTTTGGCTATTTTATTTTATTGGTCAAAATTCCTTTGGTATCAAAATGGCCCGATAACACTACTCGTGTTACAAACATTCCGTCTGCCCGTCGGCCGCCTAGCAGTTCATTTTGATAAAGAGTTAGAAAAAATTACTCGATCTGAATTTCTGAGGTTCAGAATAAGCAGAGAGCAAAGTTGCCTGAGATGAAAAAAATCATGTTCCTGCTGCCATTTGCAAAGATCGTGTTTCGGAGTTCGTATAAATTCTGAATTCGATCTTTATGAAAATGCGAATAATGATATCTAAATTTCAAAATTTTATTTTTAAGGTGATAATGTAAGATTCATAAATGTTCAGTATCCAACCACAGAAATTGAGCTTAAAATAAAAATGCGAATAAAAAAATATATGAGTATAAAAAGTATCACATTCGAATATTTAATGTTTATATTTATTTGCTACCATTTAAAGTCAGGAATTTTTTCATTTCCTTTCAATATGAATTTTAACCAGTGGCTATTTGAAAGAAAAATTATAAATTAAATAAGAAACATATTTACTTATTTATACAACTAATAAAAGCAACATATGAAGAGTCCACTGTTTTTATAACAAATTATTATTTTTGTGCATGTTATAATGCTTTTTTGGATGAAATGGCACATTGACGCCAGCTACGTACAAAAATTTCATGAGGCCAGTTAAAGGTTAAAACAGAAAATTATAAAAAAATAAGCATAACTTGTTAATTTCATGAAGAGATAAGCTATTTTATTTATTACAGTTATTAGACAACGAATCAAATCTCTTTCTGTGCTCAACAATTTCGAGTTTTGCTTGGATTCAAAAATATAGAGAAAGTACTCGGGTATTACGGTCTACTGGGAATATTGCACAAAACAAATCTGACCTTTTATTCCGCAGATATTCAGCTTCATTTGTCAATTCATAGCAGGAATTCTACTGATTCTTTTCAGAATTTATTATTTTAATATTCTCCAATTGTCCATCATTCTCTTTGAAATAATCCTTTGTGATTAAGAGAACCAGGTGCCGCTAGTGAATGTACATAAAATGTAAAACAACTCGTGATCTTACATGATAACATACATGATTCAATAGATACTGATGAATCCTAAAATTCCCAGGTCCACTTCCAAGTCTTTCTGAGCTACTTTCGCCATAACCAGTAATTTATGCAGTTTGTTGTAATATCCGAGCCTGCCTTTAATGCAGAAAAATTACTCTTCGGACATTGTAGCTTTATTTTCTGTCTATGCATTCAATGATCAACATCCGATATTTATAAAATGAATTATATTTCTTCCTCTTGAATTTACTTTCTCGATAACTCTGATATAAATAGAGTATTTTAGGAACATTTTAAGCATGGTATATGTAAATGAAGGTAGGAAACATCGTGAGCTATTCGAAAAATTGGTTTCCATCCCTTTTCATTAATGCTCGCTCACTGCAATGAAGACGAATTATTGTTCAGTTTAAATAATCCTGAATTTATTTCATTTGCTGTAAAAGGAGTATAGAATAAATTTATATGCATTTTAAGCAGAATTCTTTTACTCAAGGTTTTTTTGTATGTGAGAGATAATTCTTTAATTCAAGTTGTAGTTTTAACATCCCCAAAATATTCTACCTTTTTCATATCAGAAAGTGTAAGTAATTCTATTTTTCTGTAGAGACTTCTGAAGTTCGGAATAATTGTGAATAAAGTATGTAAAACCGAAACGCTATTCTAAAGTTAGCACACTAATATATAAATTAAAATTATTTCTTATAAAGTTAGTAACGTCATATGCAAATAAAATGTGAGATAGATCAAACGGAATAGTTAAATATTCAATATTCATTAACAGAATTTCAACAGGTGTCAAAAGATCTGAAAATCACAAAACTGATCTAACCATTCATCAACTTGGCATTTTCAGATATCTTTCCGAGCTACTAAATTAATGATTGGTTAGCTGTTTGATCTTCATGTCTTAGGTGTTGTTCACAAAAAACGTCAAAATGAAAAGAATATCAGCAATTTATTTTCAAAGGAAAGATCATAATTTTACATGACATGTAAGGGCTATAGTAGATTGTAAAACTGTCTTGGATGTGAGAAAATTTCGAATAGTTATGACTTGAATTTCATTTTCGTCTAGCCTACATTAGTCATGCTGTTTTATGCTTGAAATTTTACCGTCATGTTGTCTACAGAAGAAAACTAAAAGGAAGAGACACTGTGTTCAAAATATTTCTATAGATGCATAAAATCATTGATAGCTATGGAAAAGAATTGCGCTATAAAAAATTAATTCTAAAGAAAAAATAATTTGATTAAAATCAATCACCTGCAAATTCAATCTGTAAAACATTTAATTACAATTTAATCTAAGTACTGATTTTTTTTAAAAAATGACATTTTAATTATTTAACACAAGTAAAATCCACTGAAATGTCAGTTTATTTTTAATATAAATTTCTTCTAAAATTCTTTTGATAATGTAATAAAATGGTTATTTCGAAAAATTGCTTAATATTTATTCGTAAATAGAATGATGTATTTAAAATATTGAAAATGTATCTAATGAAAATAAAAACCATTGAGTTTTAGTCTTCATTTCATCAGACTATTTTATGACTTTTACAACGTAATGATATTTTAAGATTTTGTATGGAATTTTTACCAAGCTTCTGCAACCTATTTATTATTTTAAAGGTCTGCCTTATGTGCCAGATTTGGTACGTCAATAGTAAATGTTTCATATATTTATTTATGATTCCATAATCAATCACAAGCGCAAATAAAAAGAAAGCATTATTTAAAATTGGAAGAGTAAATAAATCAATATTTCATTTCTGCCGACACAGTGTTTTTACACCTATTTCTACTGTTTCCAAAATTTATCTACCTCAGAATTGAAAAAGAAATAACAAGTTCTCATATTTCATAGTTGCAGTTAAAATTTTCCTTGCCTTTCGACTACATGAGAGTTGAAAAAAATTCTCTCGACACAGTTTCCAGAAAAACTTGATAAGCGTAGTAAAGGAAACTCGTATAATTTTAGTACTTCCTTTATTGCAAAATCAAGCAATTTTTCAAAGTTGTACTAGAAGAGTATTTTTCTCCCTCAACTTCTTTGAAAAGAATTCTATCGATAAAAATACTCATTTTTTTGGGGGGGGGGGGAATTTCTTGAAACTATTCGAAAAGACAGATATATACTTATGTATTGATTATCTTTATCAATGAAAATAATCATTGCTGATGGCATTTCAACTTTTCAGAATAATTCATATTTTTTTCACTGATTACTATTCACTTCATTCTAAAGAAGTTATTTAATAAACTGAAAAAATCACATTTTATTAATGCTTTATTAAAATTCAGGTTTTGTTCTATTTCATCTTCCTTCCGAATACAAAGCACAGTACTGAAATAAAAGCAATAATTTTTGGTACCCCCAATTTTCGTAAGAAAAGGAACGATTCGGTCTTCCGTAATTTAATGAAGTATTTTCTAACGTAGGGAAAACTAGGGATATTTGGCCCCTATGGATACTTGCCTCTACGTGATTTTCTCAGATTGTGGATAATTGGTCATTTTTCTGTGCCATTCTTATTTTACCTTTGGTCATATGGTCTATTTGAGAAGGTTTCATTCCAACCTGAAAAGCCATTGTAATAGTGTGTAGGTAAATATATTTTGGGGGAACAAAAGTAAATTTTCACTTTTTCATTCCTCAGTGGAGAGGAAGTTTACTATTGAACATATGGTGAATTAAAATATTTCAGAGTTTTAAGCATATTTTCAGCTTTAATTTGATATGCGATGTTATGCAGAATCTTAATTCTAAGTGGTTTGATATTTAGATTATTTAGAAAAAGTCAAGTTAGGGATAATTGGTCCTAAAAAGTTAGAGATAATTGGTCCTAAAAAGTTAGGGATACTTGACCCTAAAAAGTTAGGGATACTTGACCCTAAAAAGTTAGGGATACTTGACCCTATCAAAAGCTATTGCAGCTCCGATTTCGTAGTCAACCGAAGCTCATTTTGTGGTTGGGATCAGTTTTCCGGTGCGTGGAGTTTGATGGCAAAATGGCGACTCACATATGGAGAATAATTGTTTAAAAATGTTTGATAGTAATTATTTACTGAATAAAATTTATTTTATTAT
>BGPR01048484.1:0-11540 GCA_013235015.1 Araneus ventricosus
GTTTAATATTGCTGTAATGTCTTGGCCTAAGTGTGACCAAATAATTCAAGCTTAGGTTGGCCTAAGTACTTTTATTCACTACAGCAATAATTAATAGACACTTCTCGCAGAGAAGTCTTGATTAAATATGACTATTTACAAAGGAACAAACAAATCATAGTTCTAAAACGTCAAAGTTCCATGAGAAAATAGTCCAGGAAGACTAGGAATTATCGGATGGATAACTTCCACCTATCCACGTGATACCAAACTACGAGACTACCAAGAGTGCCCGCAAGTTCATGAGCTGAGAGTCCGGGGAAGCCGATTCCTCGGGGTTGTCGACCAAAGTCCGACTTCAGTCGGGGCCTTTCAATCCGCTGATCAAACCGCTTTCTGCGGTACTCCGGAGCCTGAAACTAGTTCGAGAGTCCCCAAAAAATTCAAATTCCAATCCTCTTTTTTTCTCTCCGTCCCTCAGTTTTTATTCACTCCTTCAGGGGTGGATGAAGTGGTGAAGCCCCTCCTATCTTTCCCTTCACTGGATAATCGTACTCTCGTTGACCAATAACTCACCTTCCGAGTGGTCTACCCCTTATTCTGGGAAGCTCCTTGAGTTTCGTCACCACCGGCCTATTCAGGAATCACCAAAAAGGTACCGCTAATGTCCGCGATGACAGTGATTTATTCATCGACATTGTGGCGGCCCTCTGTGTGAAGTCCGTCTTCTTGCGCCCGTCTCGTTAACGATGTCCAGGTGCAACTCTCCTGCTGTTTATCGCCAGTATCAAAAGGGCCGGCACTTTTTTTCTCATGGGAATTAAGCTCGCGGGAAGGAAACATTACAATATATATAAACTTTTTAACGAAGGGTGGTTTTGGGTTCTAGGGGTCATGATCGGTGAAGATCTGCAGAAATTTTCCGGAAGTCGTGTCATGAGAACCATTGCAATAGGTAGACTTCTTATAAGGAATCTACCTAAAAGGAAATGTTTTTTCCAAGCATATACAGCGTCCCTAAATGCGAATATTTAAACAGAGACAAACATATGACAGTATGAATTATAGCTCTTAATGACTCTCTATGAAATCTCGAATAATCTCTGGCTCTAAATAATGCCATAGATACATCTCAGTAAATGAAAAACATTGATAAAGCGTTACATTAAAAAAACTTAAGCTAAACTTTGTTGAGCGTTCCTGGTCATATCATTTTAGTCCAGTGGCGAATCTATGATTCCGGTCTAAGGACCGGGGGGGCGCGGAGGTCATAAAAACTTTGTATCGTCGTGAATGTCAAACCTCAAGGCTAAAGTAAACCAAAACTCTTTAACTTTACAGACTTGACTCACCTGACTGTAAGAATCATAAAGAACAATACAATACTTTCGATAATTTAATAAAAATTACTATGACATAACTAGCCAAAAAATGCCTTCGACTGCGTCAATGCTACAAGTACAAGTGGAATGACTACAAAAGTAGCAAAATTTTCGAGCCTTTCAAGGCAGAAAGCAATGTTGAAACGTTTTTATTATTTTTTTAAAGAGAGAAATTAAGAACAAACAGTTAAAATGATGGCTCTAGGGGGGCTGTAGCCCGATAGCCCCCCCCGGATTCGCCACTGTTTTAGTCATTTTCTGTGCTTTGGTTGGTGGTAAATTTTGATACTAATATTGAAGTCCAAATTCTTGGTTCCATGTCTATTTTGAATTCTTCGCAGAAATTTTGCAAATATTTTTAAAAGAACACAATCCTGTTTATTTTTGAAAGATAACATAGTATGGGACAGGAAAAGATCTATTAGATACTTGCTAGTTTTTGTTAAGCAAAGGTGCATCTTGTGATAAAAAATGCACTAGGAGTTTAAAAAATTCTGCTTTTATAGTAAAAAATTGACATTAAATAAAATTACTTTTAAAAAATAAAGGAGAAAGGAATGTTCGACTGACCATAAAATTAGATCAGTCAAGGTTTTCCGCGAAGGACAGAAATTCAAAAACTTCTCTCCGTTCTTTGTTCGTAAAATTCGTTTTAAAAGTTATGACATCTTTTTATTGATTCTCTGTGAAAGCCTTTTCCAGTGTCCTCTCTCTGTGAAGGCCCGCCAGAATTATTTTTACTTATTTATCCCTAAAATTCCCTCGCTTTCGAGCATTTTTGAGGGAAATCCCTCTCCAGAAGCAGCCCTAATGCGGCGAATCAATAAATGCATCTCGAAAAACGAACATAAAAAGCAAGTCAACGAAACACGAATTTATCAAAATGACTGCGGATCTCTGAAATATACTTTTCTCGAGTAGAAAAAAAATTGAGATATATATTTCGAAAAAGAACGAAAACTTTTCCCTCAAATGATAAATGAAAGAAAAGATGCCCGAAGTGTGGTGGTGGGGAGAGAAGTCGGAATAAATGTATTGAAATAGAAGCGAAAGTCAGACTTAAAAATGAAATTTGCTAATTAAGGTGAAAAATGACGTAAGATAGTAAAGAAGAGAAATAAATATAAAGAAAGGCTGATATGTATTTCATCTAGGGTTGTCATAATTGCCAAGCATTGATAAGGGACGTTTAACTACTGAATAAATAAAACATGAAAAAGATGGATAGTTAATGGTTTATTTTACTCTTATAAAAAAATCACAATCAAGTTTAAGCAACTAACTAATAAAATAAACACGTAGAATAAGAAAAAAGATGCGAGGCTAATCCTTTTTAGCCCAGTCATATTTTAAAGTTGATTTTGCTTTCTTAATTGTATATCATTTTCTTCCTTCCAGTGGCGAATCCGGGGGAGGGCTATCGGGCTGCAGCCCCCCCCCCCCCAGAGCTAAGCCAGAATTCTTGATTATATTTAAAATCACTATAACTGTTTGTTCTTAATTTCTCTTTTTACTTTCTCGTATACGAAGTATACAAAGAGAAAGTATTGTAATCGTCAAGAAATTCGAACTCGAGATTTTGACGAATCTCCGCGTTTTAGACCTCCCTGAGTCCGAAAAACACAATTTTGGAATTATGTCTGTCTGTGAACACGATAACTCGGAAACTATTAGAGCTACGGGGATGAAATTTGGTATGTGGTCTTTAAACATAAGTTGTAGGTTTCTATCAAATTTTGGACAAAATCCGTCAACGGGAAGTCTGTCTGTCTGTATGTCCGAAGTCATGCGAGCACTATAACTCAAAACCATGAAATTTGACATTCGTCATGACGATACAAAATTTTTATGACCTCCGCCCCCCCCCCCGACCCGAATCCTGGATTCGCCACTGCTTCCTTCACATAATTATAAAATTGGGAGCAAGTCATTTTAAAATTACGGAGACGCAGAGTTTAGGGAGAAAACGGGACAAATATTAATATAGGAAATATTATTCATCTAAGGAACACTTCAGGGAAATATGCACCAAAGATAAAGGATAAAACAGTAGTTAGAACTAAAGTATTTATTTATAAAATATGAAATAAGAAAAATATTTACACAGATGGTTATTTACAGATTAGACAGAACACCGCCCCGTGTCCCCGTGCCTGATGCCATTACGGCAACTGTACTGGTTGAGTGGACACAGGACAATAGATTAGACAAGAGAGATCTAGGGTTTGTTAGTTAGCCATTAAAATATCAAACTTACAACTCGTTAAAAGGTTAGTTAGTAACAGCCATCGCCCATCGCCGCCGTGTAAACAGGGAAGAGAACCCCTTAGCTCGCTATGCTCACCTATCTATCGCATGTCCGTTCTTCTTGATTTCAAAGAGTCATCCCCCCATTACACTTGGTTTTAACGGAGAGCTTACACCTACGCATCACGTAATTAGCACCGTGAGAAAGCTCGTGATCGTTATCTTCCGATATCTTTCCGCTGACACAACAATTATGAAAGTGAAAAAGTATTATTAGGAAGGAATTAAACTTTCGCTTTTAAGCTAGACGGGGAAAAAACAATTCCTACATTAATATGGAACTGAGTAAAGAAATACGGTGACAATCCCGTATATACGGGACGCATGGCAACCCTAATTTTAACCGATTGAAACGAAGATTGGACACGGATCTTCAATTAGAGTTAGGAGACCACAAACTAAATTTCATTTATCTAAAGTCGTTACATTTAGGAGTTATGGAGTTCAATCAAAATCTCGAGTTCGAATTTTTTGACGATTACAATTCTTTCTCTTCATATACGAGAAAGTAAAAGTGCTTTTTTTCGCAGTTGAATAAGAATCTAAAACATACATATTCATCAAAACCTCAAGGTAATTTTTTTTTTGTCATCACAATACTTCGTACACGAAGAACTAAATATATAAGAATACACCAGGCGTGTCCGGAAAGTAAGTACCGTTTCGTTCTACAGCCACCGCAGCGCTAGTGTCGCAGTTCCGTGCATGTGCATACCTGTCTCTGGTTCATTGTCTGTCCACTGACGCCATTGCAGCCGGATTGTGTTGTGTTTACATGTGTTAGTGAGCGTTCAAAATGTTTAAGACGATTGCCGATCCCGCCGACTGTGAAGTGCGTTGTAGTAAGGTTTTTGAACACAAAGAATGTTAAGCCAGCTGAAATTCAGCGTCAACTTGTAGAGATTTATGATGAAGATGTAATGACTGATGGAATGGTTAGAAAGTGGGTTCGACAATTTAATGATGGACGCACCAATGTTCATGACGAAGCACGGAGTGGGCAACCTTCTGTTGTCAATGATAGTTTGGTTGCAAAAGTGAATGAGAAAATTCGTGAAAACAGTCGGTTTACAATAAGAATGCTTTGTGAAGAGTTTCCACAAATTTCAAAAACTGTTTTTCATGAGATTGTCACAAATCGCTTAAATTATCGCAAATTGTGTTCCCGTTGGGTTCCGAAAATGCTTACGGATGTCCACAAAACGAAGGGACTTGGCAGTGCTTTGACATTTCTTTCCCGATACAGTGAAGAGGGCAATGAATTCCTGAACAAAATTTTGACCAGTGATGAAACTTGGGTTTGTCATGTCACTCCAGAATCCAAATAATAGTCGATGAATTTCAGCTGGCCTAACATTCTTTGCGTTCAAAAACCGTATTACAGAACGCACTTCACAGTCGGCGGGATCGGCAATCGTATGAAACATTTTAAACGATCACTAACACCTGTAAACACAACACAATCCTGTTGTAATGGCGTCAGTGGACAGACAATGAACCAGAGACAGGTATGCACATGCACGGAACTGCGACACTAGCGCTGCGGTGGCGATATAATGAAACGGTACTTACTTTCCGGACACGCCTCGTATATTCCGAAAATGAACGAAAACTTCCTCCAGATGATAAATGAAAGAAACTAAACCCGAAGGGGGATGAAAAGGGAAAGACACTGAAATAAAAGTATTAAGATAGAAGAGGAGAGGCGGAACTGAAAACGAAATTTGCTAATTAAGTTGAAAAATGAAGGGAGATGTTGAGGAAGAAAAATAGTTTTTAAAAAAGTAGTGATTATAAAAGACCTTGGCACGCTTTTAAGTCTATTAAATGAAATGAATTCGCGAACCCATTACTAAATTCAAAACCACGATGCATTGTACTGAAAAATGATGAACGAAATGTGTACATAAAATATGAAGAAGAGAAATGTAAAGTAGCAGGTGAATGAGAACTGAAATGGGTGTTTTTAAAAATGAAGAGGCGAGATAACAGTGGGATGAGGACGTCTTCTTGGCGCTTGTGCAGTTGGTGTTCTGCATCAGAAGGGCGTGATAATAGCAGGAATGCAAAATAAACTAAACCAGCGGGAGTGTTCTCCCCTAAACTTTCTCGTATACTTCCCCAAAAAGGTGCCGTTTCCCCTTCCCCCGCGTGACTAAAAAAAATCCGAACCTATTGTTACCCAGAATCCAATGACTATCAGAAGGTTTTTCATTATAGTGATTGAAAAATATATAGGCAAAGAATGAAATTCAAAGAGATGCGTAACGATTTTCTTCTCTTACCGGCTCAAGGACAAACTGACTCCGTAATGAAATTCCTCTCCGTTCTTCCAGTACGCATGCGCGTGGAGATAACGGATTCCCTTCAAAAGTAAATTATACGCATCGACAGACAGTCAACCCTTTGACGGATTTGGTCCAAAATTTTATACGGACCTACATTCATGACGATAAAACTGTGTACCAAATTTTATCTATATACCCATTCAAGTTTTTGAGTTATAGTGTTCTCATGACCGCGGACAGACAGATAGACAGACTTCCCGTAAACGGATTTTGTCCAAAATTTGACAGAAACCTACAAATTATGTTTAAAGACCACATACCAAATTTCATCCCTGTAGCTCTAATAGTTTTCGAGTTATCGTGTTCACAGACAGACAGACATGATTCCAAAATTGTGTTTTTCGGACTCGGGGAGGTCTAAAACGTGGAGAATCGTCAAAATATCGAGTTCGAATTTTTTGACGATTACAATACTTTCTCTTTGTATACTTCGTATACGAGAAAGTAAAAAGGAGCGGACTACTTTTAATAGAGAATTAATAAAGAAAAACTATTTCTTACCTAAATATCTTTTTCTATGCATGTTTTATGACAGAATTCAATGAAATTTCTTGGACTTTAGTTTAGTTTAGATATATTAGCGTCCCGTTTTGAAGCAACGCGAAGGCTATTTTGGGACGGACCTCGTCATTCGGAACCTCGGTCAGATGACGAGGACGACACCTCAGGTGGCACCCCCTCTCCAAACTTCCGCACCAGACCATCGGAAGGACGTTTGGTCCCCTACGTATGATTTAGTGTGCAACAGGGCCCACATACACGGCGGATCTTCAGGAATTTTTTGGAAGATTACTGAGATATCTCCCAACTGAAAAATAGAACCTGTCAAAAGTACAAATTGGACAATAGACTTATACGAGTAAATTCCTCCCTTTAAAAGATTGGTTTTTTTTCCTTACACTCCAATAGGTCAGTGGTGAGCAAACCGTGGGTAGCAAGAAAATTTTCGTGGGTCGCTAAATTCAAAGAAATTTATTTGAAAATAAAATTTATAAGGCTCTTCTTCAAAAACCGTGGTTGCGACCCATCTAGGCGTCACGACAAAATTTTACACAAAGTGAGAGGGTCGGAAATGAAATCAGCGGGAGAGGTCTCCCCTAAACTTTCTCGAATACTTCTCGAAAAAGGTGCTGTTTCCCCTCTCCCCGCGTGGATAAAAAAATTCAAACCTATTGTAACCCAGGATCCAATGACTATCAGAAAATATTTAGGTAAAAAAATCAAATTTAAAGAGATGCGTTCCGATTTCTACTCTTTCTTGGCTCAAGGACAATCTTTCCGCGTGCACAGATTGCTACTAAGTACGCATGCGCATGGAGAAACGGATGAAAATAAAAGAGCCAAGCAGGAGTCAATAAATATCGTGCACAGAAGATTGCGTTATGTACGCATGCGCGTGGAGACAGCGGATTCGTTGGAGATGCGATTATACAGACCGACAGACAGTCAACCCTTTGACGGATATGGCCCAAAATTTTATACGGACCTACATTCATGACGATAAAACTGTGTACCAAATTTTATCCATCTAGCTATTCAAGTGTTTGAGTTATAGCGTTCGAATGACTTCGGACATACAGACAGACAGACTTCCCTTTGAGGGATTTTGTCCAAAATTTGATAGAAACCTACAAATTATGTGTCAAGTTCAGATACCAAATTTCATCCCCGTAGCTGTAATAGTTTTCGAGTTATCGTGTTCACAGACAGACATGATTCCAAAATTGTGTTTTTCGGACTCGGGGAGGTCTAAAACGTGGAGATTCGTCAAAATCTGGAGTTCGAATTTTTTGACGATTACAATACTTTCTCTTTGTATACTTCGTATACGAGAAAGTAAAAACAATGAAGTAACTAGCCAAAAAAATATTTTCGACCGCGTTAACTCTACAAGTACGAGTGGAATGACTACAAAAGCGGGAAGATTTTCGAGACAGTCAAGGGCCAGAAAGCGATGTCATTTTGAATTTTTTTTTAAAAGAGATTAAGAACAAACAGGTGTAGTGATTTGAAAAAAATCAAGGATTTTGGTTTGGTTCTGGAAGGGGATGCATCCTCATACCTCCTCCCCTGGATTCGCCACTGACCATTCAATACAAATTATTCATTTTTATTCCGGTTGAAACGGGAGATGAAAGGCCTCTGAGCCTAAATACTTCCAAAGAACCCGGACCTAAACTGGCAGAACTTATGAAAAACTGAATTTTACTGTAAAAGCAACCATTTTTACTTTCTCGTATACGAAGTATACAAAGAGCAAGTATTGTAATCGACAAAAAATTCGAACTCCAGATTTTGACGAATCTCCACGTTTTAGACCTCCCTCAGTCCGAAAAACACAATTTCGGAATTATGTCTGTCTGTCTGTGAACGCGATAACTCGAAAACTATTAGAGCTACGGGGATGAAATTTGGTATGTGGTCTTTACACATAATTTGTAGGTTTCTATCGAGTTTTGGACAAACTCCGTCAACGTTAAGTCTGTCTGTCTGTCCGCGCTCATGTGAACACGATAACTCAAAGACTTGAATAGTCAAATAGATAAAATTTGGTACACAGTTTTGTCATCAGGAATGTAGGTCCGTATCAAAGTTTGGACGACCGTAAAAAAATGTGGACCAACTCCGTCAAAGAGTTGACTGTCTATCGGTTTGTACAATCGCATACTTGTGAACATGATAACTCCTAAACTTTATGACTTAGATAAAAAAAAAAGTTGGTATGAGGTCTGCCAGATCTGAGGTTGTAGATCTATGCCCAATCTTCGTTTCAATCAGTTAAAAAAAAAAAGACGTTCAAATTGCATATTCAATTTTCTTCCTCTTACGCAAGGCCATATTGCGTATTAGCGAATACCCGCCTTTCGCCTTGGCGCACGCCAAAGTAAACTCGTGGGTACGCCGTTTTACTTATTTTTTTCTCCGCCTGTGTTAGGGACGCTTGGTGCGTTTTACTGTCGTTTGCCTTATTTTTTTCCACATGTATTACGGATTATACCAGAAAGTTTAAGAGATATCGCTCCCGCTGTTTTATTATTATTATTTCACAATTTTAATATTTTAAAGTGATAATTTCGGAAATTATCACCCTTCTAAAAAATTACGCTATATTAAAATTAAAAAAAAAACTATCTACTCGATGATGTCGGTTTGATTGCCCCATGCTCGTTATTTTTTTCCTCTGATTTCCGCAATTAGATAAAAACTTATTTTTATCTAATTGCGGAACTTGTGCGTAAATAATGTAACTCACGGAGGCGGAATGGAAAGAGAGCATAAATGGACGCAATAACTGAAAACGTAGGAAACATTCTTCTTGGATGTGAATCACAATTCAATATTAAAAATATATGTAATTTTTTCGTGAATGGTTAAATTACACATACAGTCGACGCTCGTTATAACGACCCTCTGCGTCCCACAGCAAAATGTCTTTATAACGAGTGGTCGCTATAGTGGATATAATTAAAAAATGTACACGTGCACGCTCAGCAGTTCGGTATAAATAGGCGATTTTTAAAGAGATTCCAACTAAATACTAAATATATTTCTAAAGCAGATTTTAAAGTACAAAATAAAGGGTGGACTTACAAAACATTTATTTTCTAAAAAAAATCAGACATGGTTGCTTGTCTCTTCTACATTGTGATTTTTGCAAAACATAATTTTCCATTTCAGTTAAAGATGATAAATAATGTTCTGCCTTTCAAAAAAAGCATTTTAAAGTCTCAATAGCACTTGAAACATTGTTTAAAATTCTAGGCTATTCTAATTTCCGCGCTGTGGTGCGTGGTAATTGGCCCCCCCCCTGTCAAAGGTGAACTGCAACACTGAAGACTCTATAACTAAGCTTGGTAATACAATGATCAATGTCATTTCAAGTTACACTTTTAGAAACATATTCTTTTTGGGAAAAGGAGAGTGTTCGTTGAATTCGGCCGTTGTATTGGGATTAGACGACATCGGACGGTTGTTATACCGGAAGTAAAATATCATAGAGTGCATAGGGAAACACAGTTGGGGATTTTATCACTGGTCGTTGTAATGGAATGGTCTTTATAATGTGTGGTCGTTATAAAGAGCGTCGTCTTTATAATGTGTGGTCGTTATAAAGAGCGTCGTCTTTATAATGTGTGGTCATTATAAAGAGCGTCGTCTTTATAATGTGTGGTCATTATAAAGAGCGTCGACTGTATAATAAAATAATTTTTGTAAATCTGGCGATTTTTTGGGTTGGAAGCTTGGGATTTTCGAAGGATAGTGTAAAAAAATGAATTTATATTCAGGAAAAGACCCTTTATTAGATGAATGATTTGGTCCAAATTTTGATACAGAATTTTGACTAGAATTTAGGTGTTAAGGCCACATGCGAAATTTCACCCCTGCAGCTTGTTTTATTTTTTACTTATCATGCTCATGTTGTGTGAAATATTCCTATGGTTCGTCATTTTATTTTGTAAAGTCGGCTGGTGAGAAATTGAATGTTTACATGACTCATTAAAAATTCCATCGGCGGATCATATCCGGTGAGTGACTTAGGGTTGCAATTTGAAAAAGAAGGTTGTCAACTTTGGCGCTTGTTTACTATTGCTACGGATTATGAAGAAGCCAACCAATGACAGCGGATAATGTTGGAAAGCCGAATGCCAAAAAGTGGGTGGCAAAAGAGGAAAACTGGGGGTTGGCGATTTCTTTTAGGAGGACGAAAAAGTGAATGAAAAAAAAGAAAAAGACAGAAGGGAAGTTGGTGTCCGGCGAAGAAGGATGAATGTTGTTTGTGGATGAGATAAAAATTGAAATAAAAACGACGCAACTTTGCCGGATGTTAATGACATGCCATCGTGATAAAACGCCCCCCAACTGCATTCCTATGTCCCAGATAAGTCACTCCTTTTATTAATTTTTGGCAATCAATAACATTAAAATATAGCAGCAGACCCCGATAGATATTTGAGTTAAAAATATAGAAGCTCACCAGACAGGCTAATATTACCTTATATTGTCATATCGGTATTGTGAATATGTTGTAAATAAGTTCTTTGTATTATTCAGAACTTGCTTACTTTCTAAAATTAACTATACGATCTAAGCTAATAATTTTAGGAGAGTCACGAATTTGGAGGATAAACGTAACACTCACATAAACACGGACAGATAGAAGAAAAACTAACATAATTCCAGAAGTCTTTGGCCAGATTTAAAGAGGTATAAAATATCGAAATTCGTCAAAATCACGACGTTGAATTTGTTGACGATTACAATATTTTCTCGGTATACATGTAGTACAAAAAAAGAGTCAAGTATACATTGTTTTTGCTGATATTCGACTAAAATATTTTAAAGACCATTCTTACAAAATTTATGTTTCTAGGCGAAAATAAATGCGATCTACTTTCTCTGAAAGATCTTTTAGCTTAAAAAAATCAATAACGACTGTGATAATAACTTATTGAACCTAATATCGAGATCTTTAATATTAATCTACCGAAAAATACCTAGGTTAAGCGCTACTGATTCCTGACGG
>BGPR01048485.1:0-11540 GCA_013235015.1 Araneus ventricosus
GATGTACTTCCGTTGTTACATTATTGCTCAATTTTCTCACTTGTTTTTTTTCTCTCTGGTTTCAGCCTTCTGACTGCGCCTCGGGACTCTGAGCAGCGTGAGCCCCTCCTGGGACAGAGCAGCCAGGACGAAGCAAGACAGTCCACCCCGCATCCAGTGTGGAAGGACAGCAGGAAGCCAGAAGTGGACAGGAGTGATGACTGAATCATCGTCGGAATACTGGACCATGAAATCAGGCGATGTCGGTCAGCGTTCGATCACGCGATGTATGTGGAAGTTATTAGAAAGAGTTCGCAGAGGTTTGAAGCAATCATAGGCGATAAATCTCCTTGAGAAAACGTGCGTTTGCTTATCAAACCTGCATGAGAAAAGTGCTTTGCGTTTTTTGTCATAATGATTGGAAAATCCGTTGAGATTGATCTCTATAGATATTTGCATAAACTCAGTGGCGAATCACAGAATTCAGGTCGGGAAGGGGGGGGCTGGTCATAAGAATTTTCTATCGTAAAATGACAGAATGTCAAACATCATATTATAAGCCAAGAAACACTTTAACTTCTCTCTAAGAATCTTAAAAATTTTATACGCAGTAATTTAGTAAAAATACAATGAAATAACTTCCAAAATGTTTTTCGACCTATTAGTACAAGTGCGAGTGGAACCCAATGAAAAGTGGAAAAGTTTCAAACATATCGTCAAAAACAATATTTTGAATTTACTTCTGTACAAAATGAAAATTAAAATTCAAAGCAATTTGTAGTGATTTTGATTAAATCAGATTTGCGGTTTGGCTCTGGGGGGGGGGGTGCGGCCCGATGGCCCTCCCTGGATTCATCTTCGGTAAAACTCTATTCTTTAGCTTATAACTTTTAAATGTGGCCCAAGTGTTCATTGGACAGAATAATCTCTAATACTTGTCGTTTATTTAAAAAGAAAAAAAATAGCAATGATGAGTGGTACAGGTGTGGCAGCAGTTTCTTACGATGATATAACAGGGTACAATTTTGAGAAGGCTATTAAAATTAATTCCGTAAAAAAAATTTAAAATGACTGATAAAATGAACTCAACAGTTCACCAAAAGCAAATAATCATACATAATCATCGATAACTCAACAATAAAGGCATGCTCCAATTCTGCTACCTTCTGCCACGCATTAACTAAACATTCCCGCCTCAGGGATAATCATAACAAATCAGAACAGTTTCCAATCTCTTCTTCTCAACAGCAGATAAATCGAATATTCAAAATGTAGGCACAGAAATTGAAGTTTCGTCCAACACTTAAAATCAATTACAACAGCCACTTAAAATTCAAACTTCCTTAATTTAAATTATTAATAAATTGAGACACTTTTATAATATCAGGCAAAACAGGTTAAAATGAACTGTTCATTATCTCTTGCTTTACCGTGGAAGCAATTCTGTTTGGATAGTTGTTTGAAACTCAATCTGTGGGTGCACAGCTTCTGCAGAGACTGGATATCTGTTGACCTTTACTCTAAGTTTTTCCATACTCTTAGCTAATACATCACCCAGTGAGCATTTGCGCAGTGTAGCTGATGGAAGTGCAGTTTAGTTGTCGAAATTTGTTCACAAGCCAGAGGCAATAAGGAACCAAGCTAATGTGAAGTCACAGTCACGACGGGCATCTTGCATCTCATCAATACCTATCTGCTTCAAAACCCGTAAGCTGTGATGTCGGTCCCTTTTTCCACTCACGAGCCTCATGAATTAGTGCATTAGTGTTTTGAAAGTACGGTATGGGTTGAGAAATGCCATCACGTGACCGTAATTGGTCAATAACGAGATTCAAGAAGTTTATCGAGTACTGTATCAGAAGGTTGGAGTTATCAATATAAACGACTTGGTTGAGAATGCCCGTAACTTTAATCCTTTTTCCGTTATAAAAAATTTTTTTGCTTATAATAGTTGCTTCTAACTTTTATGGTTGGCTAGAATGGGATCTAGATAAACGGTGTGCGATGTGGCTTTAATTGGTGGAGGTTCCGAACCGGTGATTCCCTGAAAGATCCGTCGCATGTTAGACCCTATTGCGTTGAATTATGCATGTGGTCAAATGAAATACTTGCTATTACAGATTTTGATTTGGAAAGGAGGGGCCTTGTCGTCTGTTACTCGTGTTTCATATTGCAGTCTCCGTCCCCCCAAAATTATCCCTCGTGTTGCTTCAAACACATGTGACGTTAATATAACTAACTAACTGGGTCTTTTCGGAAGATTTGGATAGTATGAGGGGTTTTCCTGCGTGTATGGTTTTTTCTAGATTTTGATTCTATAATTTTTGCGAAGAAGGAACACATAATTATTGATGGATACATAGACAATGGTATTTGCAATGTAGAAAAGCACGCATTTAGAATAAAATAATCGGCAATTTTTTATACTGTTTTAATTTTCCGGTACTATTAAAATTCTAGACTGATAATTTTTTTCTGTTTTTTGCTCATTATTTGAAGAAGCTTTTACGAGATTTTTAACTGCGGAAATAAGATAAAAGAATGCAAAGTTGACGTCACCAATAGATTTACAGGATAGTTATAAAACTAGTTTAATAAATTCCTTAAGAGAAACATGCATTTTTAAAGCGGATTTATATAGAAGTAATGCTATTCAAGGTTTTTTTTTTAAACTAATCACTAATTGCAAGATGTATTTTTTAAAGAATAAAACATAAAAGTTTTCCATATGATGCATTCAATAGTTAAATTGTTATCTTGCAAAAATGGTCCAAACTTGTTTTTTCTTCGATATTCAAAACATGACAAAACGTTCCTGAAATGTTTAATAGATGTCCTTCTAATATTGTATAAAAAGAGATGTTTCGAAAAACTTTTTTCCTGTAATCTTGCGTTCTATTTCATGCACACCAATTGTATTTGATTATTAGTCTGATCATAATTAATCAAAAACTTTTGATTTTAGAGGAATGAAATCTAGAAGCATTTTCATCCAGATAAAAAATCCGAGAACTAATA
This sequence comes from Araneus ventricosus, assembly GCA_013235015.1. Taxonomy (NCBI): domain Eukaryota; kingdom Metazoa; phylum Arthropoda; class Arachnida; order Araneae; family Araneidae; genus Araneus; species Araneus ventricosus. The sequence continues at coordinate 2,998 of BGPR01048485.1, forward strand.
GAATCTTCGGATGTTTAGCATTCGATTTTTCCTTGAAATCTCCTTGAAGATTCATGAATGTAGGTTATCGATTTTCAAACGAGGTTTTGAAATAAATTTTCAACTGAAGACTGTTGTTAAAATGCCTTATGAGAATTCTGCATCATTATTCAATTCAATAAATGCACTGGTAAAGTTCAAGGAGACTTTTTTTTGTTAATTTTGATAAATGTTTTGTGGTGGGAAACTGCAAAAGCCATACATAATACGATTTAAATTTTTTACAATCCTCTTACCGTCTGATAAAATATAAGGGTTTTGATGGAATAATTTGAAATAAGTTTTATTCATTGTTTAAATTTCGCAAACATCAAACTGGAAAAAAAGTTAATGATTCTCACGAAATTGCAGAATCAATTGCTAGTGAAGTGTGAAGATAAATTTAAACCCTATATATATATATATATATATATATATATATTAAATTTATTTTATATATATTTATATATATTTATTTTATATATTTTAAACCATTAAAACTCAAATAACATTTTCATCATATACACCTATTAAACTCTCATTTAAAATTAAATATAATGAACAATATAACCTAATATTATTCACACAATGAAATACAGAAAGCTAATAAGATTAAAAAGTATTACTATGAATAAGCCAATCCATATATGGAATTGCAACAATCAAATGCCAATCGACCTTAGGAATCGATTATGTCACATTATTTCGAAATCTATAGGCACCAACCTTCTATATATATATAACACGCTTCTAAACTGTACAGAAAATCATCCGAAATTATAATTGCTTATGATCATTATAATAAGTTGATTTTAATTTTTTCACTAGTTTTGCTTATTTAATAAAAGGGTTTTTTCGCTTATTTTTGTTAATTGACAAAAAACACACAGACATACATGTACACATTGAGATATAGTATTATCACTATTATTTTCACTCAACATTGTTTTACACTTCTGAGGAAAAAGACCCTCATTCTTTCTTTATTCTATCCTTCTCTATGTTTATTTCATCCTAAATTGAATTTCCATACCTAATTTTAACGAGCTAAAGGTGTTATTCTTCCACAAATGGCCTTCTAATAATATTTTAGAATTTTTCAAAAACACGTTTTGTTACAGTATTATTTCATTTCTGTTCCATGTATGAATGGAATCAATTCATACGATATCAGAGCCACATGGCAAAAGCACTTATGCATGTCAACCAGCATCTAACTACGCTTTGTCTCAAGATGTGCTGTGAAGCCCCGTCTTTGTTCTCCTGCAAAATTGATAATGGATTCTAAAATTAAACCGGCGCAACTCCTTTGACATGTACCAAGTGAGCAAGAATTGACTCTTTTCACAAAGATGGTACAGTAGAGTCTCCCTACAACAAAGTCTCCCTACAGCGAATTTCGCCCTATAACGAAATTTTTAATCGGAATGTTAAATAACATTCAAAATATTCTCCATATAACGAAGTGGTTGTCTCCCTATAACGAATTTTTTCAGATCCTTATCTTTTCGATTTTTGTCATTTTTGAAGAAAGTTGCTAATTTCTGTGCAGACAAATCGCTCACACGTGCCCGTTTCTGGAACCACTCGCATTGTTCATTCCAGCGATAACACATAACAATAGAATGCTATGTGAAGGGTAATGCAGTTGTGGGGACCTGGGTTTCTACAGAGGGAGCAACATTTCTACGGGTCAAGATTCCAAGAATCGGGGTGGAGTGGGGGGTGGAAACAGCAAATAGATGTGACAATACGCATTTTATGTTTATACATACAAGTACATGTTATTCTCTAAATTGGTGAATTGTCTTCACTTTTGAGCATTTTGTTTATACAATAAAAATTAGTTTAATTTTAACAAATTTATAATAAATATTACTTCATTTTTAATTGAAAGTCATAATTAAATATTTTTGAACTTATCGCACATACTGAAAGGTTTGTTACATTTACTTAAATAACTGCAAAAATCTCTAATCTCCGAATAACGAAATTTTCTCTATAGCGAATTTTTCAACTGGAACCAAGCGATTTCGTTATAGGGAGATTGCTCTGTATTTCCAAGTCTGGTTTTTCTTGGATTCGCTACTTAATGCTGAAAAAAGGATTAGTTCTCGGAGTAAGCAAACTATCTAGCTAGATGTGCAACTAGCCTATTTTTGATTTTGTGTCTTCGGAGACTCGGTGCAAAAGAGAGAGCAAAAAATACGAAGCCATTGCAGACACACAAAGAGAGAGAGAAGGAGAATTCTTTGAGGCAGATAAATTACTTTTTTTATAATTTTAATGTTTCTGAACTTATTTCTTTTTTCGACCTGAATGCCAGAATGATGAACTTATGTCTAATGGTCTTATGTCTCTTATTACTGGGTTAGTCAAAGTTATGTAAGCATATTTAATATTTATGCCTGACAAAAGCAAGGCTTCCACTTATTTATTGTTATAACAGTGCATGATACCAGATAAGTGGCAACAGTCAGATGTTGAGCTACTTTGAATTTGATTTACAAATACGAGATGAAATGAGAGACGAGACGAGTACGAGTACGGTTAAACGAAGTTACGTTGTACGCAGATTACGAAGTGTAATGGTTGCGTTTTAGTGTTCTAATAAATGTTTGTTTAGTCTTAGAAGAAGTATCATGAACGTCAATCGAGAAGCCAACAGTTACGAGCTGACAATCGGAATGTAAACAGAGAGCTAATAATAATGATCTGGGGCTACGAATAGAAATCTCACTGAGGAACTAAACAGCTATTAAGTTACGAAACCAGTGAAGAAGAAAACAATGAAATAAATGCCATCAAACGCACCGTGATGCCGCGTCAATTTAATTTTGAAATCCAGGGCGCGTCTTGCAAGAGGAGTTCATAGGACAACGTTAAGACAACGTGGTGTAGTTAGAGATTATGTGACAGGCGTTGCTACGTTTATCACGTGACTGTGATGTCACAAGAAATGACTTCATGGCTCTTCTAATTAATGATGTCAGTCTAAAAACTTTAGTCCGAAAGCTAAAAGATTGCCAAAAGTCTTCATTTAATCCAGGAATGGCGCTAGAGTTTGCCCGACGGGGGCGATTTGCCCGACAGGGGGCACGATCTCCCCGAAAGCGGGGACAAGTGTAATGAAATTGGTCTCAAATTTTCTCCAGATTGTTATTTGTCAACTACAGTTGAATACCCCGTACAAAATTTTTTCCTCACGGGATACAAAAGTTTTCCCCGACAGGGCCCCTGGTTTCCCCGGTCCCCCTCTGGCACCACCCCTGATATGATCTCTTATTACACTCTTTTATTTAACTTGATTTATTCCATGTCTCTAAAGAAGGAATTTCGTAATCACTACCTTACTGATTAGAGTTGTGAAATTTTGTACAGTTGTGCGTTCCAGATGACGCTACACTATTTTAATATCTTCAGAACCAAATTACCGGCTAATAGATGAATTTTGATTCGGTAGTAGTGGCGCCACATAATAGTGACTTTGAGAAGAAAATGATTTCAAAATTCTATCAAAATGATAGCAATAAACTACGAAATATATTAAAGACAAAAAGTAGAGAATACAGTAGTGCCCCAGGATCCGAACTAATTGGGACTGACTTTTGTTCGGATTCCGGGAATTCGGATTATCCGGGAAATTCGGTAAAATACTCTTGATATACCAAATGCAATAGAGTATTGACTTTGCATGCTCTGTGAAGGCGTATAGAAAGAGCGCGAAGCGATTCGCACTGTACAGTGGCAAATAAGTTGAGGGTAAAAAGAAGATATAAGAGTTTATTCTACTAATTAAGGTGCTGTATTCATTCTTAAAGACCACTCCGGATACTTATTTTTAGTTAGGAATAAACATTAGCTTTGTTTCTGACACTAATCACTATCCAACCCTTCTTGTCGATGATCGACTGATGATTTGTACGCAAATGCCACTGTACGCAAGTGTCACAACAAGTTGTTCGGATTCCGGGAAATTCGATAAAATACTCTGGATATACCAAATGCAGTAGTGACTCCTGGCGTACGGAAAGAGCACGCAGCGATTCGCACGGTACAGTGGCAAACAAATTGAGGGTAAAAAGAAGATATCCGAGTTTGTTTCTGCTAATTAAGGTGCTGTATTCATTCTTAAAGACCAATTCGAATACTTCTTTTAAGTTAGGAATAAACATTAGCTTTGTTTCTTGTTCGTAATTGATATTTTTTCTTAATTTTTAAGTAAAAAAATTTTCAAGAAAATTAAAGAAAAAAGATGTTCGGATTCCCAGGGTTCTACTGTAATTTCAAAAATGTCTACGTTTCAGTAAGCTAATATAAATGAGTTTTCCGAAACTGTTTTCATTGAATTTATTTGAGCCCTTTCCCTTTCTAGGGCAGCGACGTGAACGAGGAGGCCCCGTCCGAGGAGAAGAGCCCCCGGCCGAAGAAGGCTGGCGGCTCCGGGACGCAGAAGACGCGGCGCTCCTCTTCGGAAGGGTCGGCCTCCGCCGCCAACCCTTACGCGGACACGCTCAAGGGACGTTGCAACTGCCAGGACCTCCTCAGGGTGGACTGCGTGCTGGAGAACAAGACCTCTGGGAGAAGTTCAGCAGTTGGGCAGATGATCATCACCAAGACGGGCAGGTAGTTATCTATTTTAGATGTGCAGGCTTCCATTGGGCGGATAGATTAATTTCTTCATCCCAAAAGATGAAACAGTTTACTTCAAATCAAATATATAAGATGGTTTCCAGTGCTAAACCATTGGTCATTTTGCCCATTTTACTCACTGCTATGGTGATGAGATGTTATGTTTCGTCAACAACATCCGCACTTTCCTATCGGTGCTAATTTCGTGGGAAGCTCACTACTCAATTTTTTGAAATTTCGTAGAAAGGAAATATAATTTTTTGAAATTGTGAGAAAGAAATACTAATTTTTTTTTTTTTTTGTGAGAAAGGAAATACTCAAATTTTTGAAATTTCATGAAAGCCTCATTTTTTGAAATTTCAGTAGAAAATACTCAATTTTTGAGATAGAAAATAGCCAATTTTTTGCAACAGTAACTAATATTTAGGATTTTTCCTCATTAGAACATGGGTCTCAGGTTGACATCGGATGTAAAAATTAAATCTCTTTTTTTAATGTGAAAAAGTGAATCTTCCTTCTCTTTAATTTAAAAACTCGACAGACTATCTTTTCAAATACACTCAGGGCGTAAGGACTTACTCATGGCTCTTTGTTTCTCGTTTCTCTTTGTTTACTTGCGTCCTCTTTTTATTTCAAGTTGTTCTTGACCTCTGTTCTGGAAGTTCTCTCAATTTTTCCTTCTTTAACAAATTTACATTTGGAGCCATTGTTAACATTAAGACTGACAAAACAAGTACCAACTCAATCCATCTCCTCATAGCTTGTGTGAGCGTCCAACCCTTGCCTCTCAACGTGGCGTAATTCATGCGTATTTTTTTAGCACGACTCAGTGGTCTCTGAACTGTTCGATTTTCATTTTTTTTATGGCATTCTGATGACTGCCTTTTGTCTAAAATGGGCAGTGGTTATGGCAGCATATCAGAGATATAGAATCTCCCATGCAACGTTTTTGTGGCATTTTGGGGTTTTGAATCAATTCTTCTGAGACCCCAAAAGGTTGAACGTAGTCCTACTTTAAAGTGAATGGTGAATTGTTGCATAGCGACAAATTTTCTGTCTACGTGATTCCGGTCAACTCAAATTTGTATCAAACATAAAAGCAATTGATTTTCCCTATTATTTGAAACATAATTAATAACAGTATCTATTTCTCAGGTGAGTCTCATAGGACTTGGATTTCTTAACTCTGAACCCACCATATCAGAATATTTAAATGCTTCCAGTTTCGTTTATCTGTGTGAATGACACTGATTATTGACAGGACTATGCCATGTATGTCAGCAAGTCAAGTAGTCTAGGCAGTCTGCAAGTATTTGGAAAATGTATTTTTATACCTTGGATACAACATACTTTCAAACACTATTAATCTGATATTTTGGTATCTTCAATATAGTTAATAAATCTTCTGTCTAAGATGCTTAGTACGTCTTCACCATTTGTTCGGTTTTCGTAATGTTGCATACCTTTCTTGACGCGGTATTCTCTCTAGATTTTTTGTTGTTAGCTTTAGATAGTACTAGATTTTGGCATTAAAAGCATGGTAGCAAAATATTATCTGTTGTAAGTCAGCGGCTTTTAATTTCTATTGGTAACGTAATCATACTAACTAAAGGAATTGCTTTTTTCTTTCTTTTTCAGAGTGAAGAAAAGGCGTAGCACTAATCATCCTGTGAAAGTGCTTTTCTATCAAAATTTACAAACAAAAAAACTAGAAATTTATAAAAAAAACTGCACAACTTCATATTTTAAAAGTCATATTCTTTCTTTAACTACCAAACATTTATAGAGGATAAAATAATTCTTCGTTTTCTTAGGTAGAGGTAATGATCAAAGAATAGCGGTGGTAATATATAATGTAAAAGAATAACAATACTCACTATTAAGCGATGATGAAATTTTGCTTCTAGGAGAATCAACGTAAGCTCTGGTCCAATACTTTCTGAAATAAAACATTTATTTAGTTATTTACAGACTGATTTATTTTATTTTTCAGTAAACTAAATAAGTTTTAAAACCTTCATTTTTATGTTCCGATAAGGTGTATATAAATAGTATTACAGAAATTTTACTCTTCTTAGAATCTTTTTGAAAATCTGGTTTGGTATCGCAATAAACAATTTTCATGAAGTTATTGGTTGAAGTATACTTTTGACACCATAAATATATTTTGGTTCAAGTTACAAATTGATAATAACTTTCAGCTCCTTATAGTGAATAAAAAAGGCAGATTAAAGAACCAAAATATTCTTAATCAATACGCTAAAGTCTTTTGCCTTTTTGCTCATCCCCTTTTCCATACATCTTTTTTTTTATAATGTAGATAATTCTCACTATTAAATAATCCCAGGGTTTTTTTCATCTTTAGATTATTAGCATCTGATTCTTTTGATCTTTTTAAGCTTTCTATATTCATAAATCAAGCGGACCTTATTTCTGGCAGAAATAGAAAAGAACAAAATTCAAACCTTCTGTAGGATTGTTGTACTGTTATAAAAATAATTTGATTTATGAATTTTCATTGGACGCTAAAAACAGTTCGTTTTTTTCTATTAGAAGCCTTATGGTTAACTCAAAACGTCTCAGCCTTGAAATCAACTAAAATCTCTCAAATTTGCAGAATTCGTAAGCCTTTGTGTTTAAACATTTTCAATTTGGGTTGCAGAATTCAATAAAATAACTTCTTATAATTGGTTGGTTTTAAAATGTTTTCTTCATAAGGGCAGCATGGAACAGGATGAAAATAATGAATATAAAAGCTCTCCCAATAAGTCTTTCCACCCACATGTCTAAGTATATAATAAAATTTTCAATCATAAAATATCTTCTTTAATTCTTAGAGATTTTTAAAGCGTATTAAATCCAGTCTTATTGAGCAGTTAAAAGCGTTGACTCCTCTGGTGATTCAAGAAAAGCTTTATTTTCCATCTACATATACAGCAAGGTATATTTATTTTACTGTCACAATATCCTTGTCATCGGTAATAGCCATTGTTCTATCACAATATCATGTCTATCCTTATCTGTAGCAGGATTATACCATTCCTGTCTGTCATCATATCATCATCCTCTGTAGGTTACTTTTATGAGATTCTGCTTTTACAAAAGTGATTGCGAAAACTTTATATAGCCTTCTTTCAGAGTCAATTTCCAAGATATTCTATAAAGTTTCTGTCGTTCTCAAATACTTGCAAGGACTATATATAGTGAAAATCAAATAGAAATTTGAAAGTTTGATGGCAGTTTTATCTATAGATTTTTTGGTTTCAAAAAATTAATTAAAAAATTATTCATTGACCAAGAAATACTGTTGATCCTTGGTTTCATTAAAAGTAAAATTGTATTCTTTGGTGGCTTTTTTTGGTTTTCTTCACATTAGAATAGCAGATTCTAGGTGTAGGGTGCTGATGCTTTGTACTGGTTCAGCCATGTTTGGGGATCGTGGAGACTTGTGGTAGTATTCGTCCAGAGGGTTTCAAGTTCAAAATCGATTTCTACTAGACCATAGCTGTGGGGCGTCGATGCACATAATCCTGTTTAAACCCTCCTCCCTTTAATTGTAAGCAAAGTCTGCAGGGAGTGCTTACAGGTCAGGTATCATCTCAAATCAATGATCACGGTTCAAGACCTCTCATCGCTTTTGCTTGAAACCTTGTAAAATTAAAACTAAATAAAAAACCAACAAGCTTGGACAGTAGTGGTATATTTTCTCCGGCTAAAGAAGCATGAGCTGACATTTTCTCTTCTATTTGAAACATGAGTCGAAGAAAATAAATAGTTTTAAGTTAAATTTTCTTAGTATATGAGGGAAAAATCAGATTCATCAAGCTTTCTTTCTTTTTTAACGAATTCTTCTATCAGACTTAGTAATAAATTGCACGTATATTCTTTGTCGA
>BGPR01048486.1:0-11540 GCA_013235015.1 Araneus ventricosus
ATAATAAAATAAATTTTATTCAGTAAATAATTACTATCAAACATTTTTAAACAATTATTCTCCATATGTGAGTCGCCATTTTGCCATCAAACTCCACGCACCGGAAAACTGATCCCAACCACAAAATGAGCTTCGGTTGACTACGAAATCGGAGCTGCAATAGCTTTTGATAGGGTCAAGTATCCCTAACTTTTTAGGGTCAAGTATCCCTAACTTTTTAGGGTCAAGTATCCCTAACTTTTTAGGACCAATTATCTCTAACTTTTTAGGACCAATTATCCCTAACTTGACTTTTTCTAAATAATCTAAATATCAAACCACTTAGAATTAAGATTCTGCATAACATCGCATATCAAATTAAAGCTGAAAATATGCTTAAAACTCTGAAATATTTTAATTCACCATATGTTCAATAGTAAACTTCCTCTCCACTGAGGAATGAAAAAGTGAAAATTTACTTTTGTTCCCCCAAAATATATTTACCTACACACTATTACAATGGCTTTTCAGGTTGGAATGAAACCTTCTCAAATAGACCATATGACCAAAGGTAAAATAAGAATGGCACAGAAAAATGACCAATTATCCACAATCTGAGAAAATCACGTAGAGGCAAGTATCCATAGGGGCCAAATATCCCTAGTTTTCCCTACGTTAGAAAATACTTCATTAAATTACGGAAGACCGAATCGTTCCTTTTCTTACGAAAATTGGGGGTACCAAAAATTATTGCTTTTATTTCAGTACTGTGCTTTGTATTCGGAAGGAAGATGAAATAGAACAAAACCTGAATTTTAATAAAGCATTAATAAAATGTGATTTTTTCAGTTTATTAAATAACTTCTTTAGAATGAAGTGAATAGTAATCAGTGAAAAAAATATGAATTATTCTGAAAAGTTGAAATGCCATCAGCAATGATTATTTTCATTGATAAAGATAATCAATACATAAGTATATATCTGTCTTTTCGAATAGTTTCAAGAAATCCCCCCCCCCCCAAAAAAATTACTATTTTTATCGATAGAATTCTTTTCAAAGAAGTTGAGGGAGAAAAATACTCTTCTAGTACAACTTTGAAAAATTGCTTGATTTTGCAATAAAGGAAGTACTAAAATTATACGAGTTTCCTTTACTACGCTTATCAAGTTTTTCTGGAAACTGTGTCGAGAGAATTTTTTTCAACTCTCATGTAGTCGAAAGGCAAGGAAAATTTTAACTGCAACTATGAAATATGAGAACTTGTTATTTCTTTTTCAATTCTGAGGTAGATAAATTTTGGAAACAGTAGAAATAGGTGTAAAAACACTGTGTCGGCAGAAATGAAATATTGATTTATTTACTCTTCCAATTTTAAATAATGCTTTCTTTTTATTTGCGCTTGTGATTGATTATGGAATCATAAATAAATATATGAAACATTTACTATTGACGTACCAAATCTGGCACATAAGGCAGACCTTTAAAATAATAAATAGGTTGCAGAAGCTTGGTAAAAATTCCATACAAAATCTTAAAATATCATTACGTTGTAAAAGTCATAAAATAGTCTGATGAAATGAAGACTAAAACTCAATGGTTTTTATTTTCATTAGATACATTTTCAATATTTTAAATACATCATTCTATTTACGAATAAATATTAAGCAATTTTTCGAAATAACCATTTTATTACATTATCAAAAGAATTTTAGAAGAAATTTATATTAAAAATAAACTGACATTTCAGTGGATTTTACTTGTGTTAAATAATTAAAATGTCATTTTTTAAAAAAAATCAGTACTTAGATTAAATTGTAATTAAATGTTTTACAGATTGAATTTGCAGGTGATTGATTTTAATCAAATTATTTTTTCTTTAGAATTAATTTTTTATAGCGCAATTCTTTTCCATAGCTATCAATGATTTTATGCATCTATAGAAATATTTTGAACACAGTGTCTCTTCCTTTTAGTTTTCTTCTGTAGACAACATGACGGTAAAATTTCAAGCATAAAACAGCATGACTAATGTAGGCTAGACGAAAATGAAATTCAAGTCATAACTATTCGAAATTTTCTCACATCCAAGACAGTTTTACAATCTACTATAGCCCTTACATGTCATGTAAAATTATGATCTTTCCTTTGAAAATAAATTGCTGATATTCTTTTCATTTTGACGTTTTTTGTGAACAACACCTAAGACATGAAGATCAAACAGCTAACCAATCATTAATTTAGTAGCTCGGAAAGATATCTGAAAATGCCAAGTTGATGAATGGTTAGATCAGTTTTGTGATTTTCAGATCTTTTGACACCTGTTGAAATTCTGTTAATGAATATTGAATATTTAACTATTCCGTTTGATCTATCTCACATTTTATTTGCATATGACGTTACTAACTTTATAAGAAATAATTTTAATTTATATATTAGTGTGCTAACTTTAGAATAGCGTTTCGGTTTTACATACTTTATTCACAATTATTCCGAACTTCAGAAGTCTCTACAGAAAAATAGAATTACTTACACTTTCTGATATGAAAAAGGTAGAATATTTTGGGGATGTTAAAACTACAACTTGAATTAAAGAATTATCTCTCACATACAAAAAAACCTTGAGTAAAAGAATTCTGCTTAAAATGCATATAAATTTATTCTATACTCCTTTTACAGCAAATGAAATAAATTCAGGATTATTTAAACTGAACAATAATTCGTCTTCATTGCAGTGAGCGAGCATTAATGAAAAGGGATGGAAACCAATTTTTCGAATAGCTCACGATGTTTCCTACCTTCATTTACATATACCATGCTTAAAATGTTCCTAAAATACTCTATTTATATCAGAGTTATCGAGAAAGTAAATTCAAGAGGAAGAAATATAATTCATTTTATAAATATCGGATGTTGATCATTGAATGCATAGACAGAAAATAAAGCTACAATGTCCGAAGAGTAATTTTTCTGCATTAAAGGCAGGCTCGGATATTACAACAAACTGCATAAATTACTGGTTATGGCGAAAGTAGCTCAGAAAGACTTGGAAGTGGACCTGGGAATTTTAGGATTCATCAGTATCTATTGAATCATGTATGTTATCATGTAAGATCACGAGTTGTTTTACATTTTATGTACATTCACTAGCGGCACCTGGTTCTCTTAATCACAAAGGATTATTTCAAAGAGAATGATGGACAATTGGAGAATATTAAAATAATAAATTCTGAAAAGAATCAGTAGAATTCCTGCTATGAATTGACAAATGAAGCTGAATATCTGCGGAATAAAAGGTCAGATTTGTTTTGTGCAATATTCCCAGTAGACCGTAATACCCGAGTACTTTCTCTATATTTTTGAATCCAAGCAAAACTCGAAATTGTTGAGCACAGAAAGAGATTTGATTCGTTGTCTAATAACTGTAATAAATAAAATAGCTTATCTCTTCATGAAATTAACAAGTTATGCTTATTTTTTTATAATTTTCTGTTTTAACCTTTAACTGGCCTCATGAAATTTTTGTACGTAGCTGGCGTCAATGTGCCATTTCATCCAAAAAAGCATTATAACATGCACAAAAATAATAATTTGTTATAAAAACAGTGGACTCTTCATATGTTGCTTTTATTAGTTGTATAAATAAGTAAATATGTTTCTTATTTAATTTATAATTTTTCTTTCAAATAGCCACTGGTTAAAATTCATATTGAAAGGAAATGAAAAAATTCCTGACTTTAAATGGTAGCAAATAAATATAAACATTAAATATTCGAATGTGATACTTTTTATACTCATATATTTTTTTATTCGCATTTTTATTTTAAGCTCAATTTCTGTGGTTGGATACTGAACATTTATGAATCTTACATTATCACCTTAAAAATAAAATTTTGAAATTTAGATATCATTATTCGCATTTTCATAAAGATCGAATTCAGAATTTATACGAACTCCGAAACACGATCTTTGCAAATGGCAGCAGGAACATGATTTTTTTCATCTCAGGCAACTTTGCTCTCTGCTTATTCTGAACCTCAGAAATTCAGATCGAGTAATTTTTTCTAACTCTTTATCAAAATGAACTGCTAGGCGGCCGACGGGCAGACGGAATGTTTGTAACACGAGTAGTGTTATCGGGCCATTTTGATACCAAAGGAATTTTGACCAATAAAATAAAATAGCCAAAAATTAGAATAACACCAAGAATTTGCCCATCTAATGTAAACGTTCCTCAGAAGGTAATGACAACAGTAAAGATGAGGCACCATTTTTTTTCTCAGGGCATCGTTGCTTAAAACTTTGTCGGGAATAAATGACATCACATCACCAATTAAAGGTTAAACTGGATTTGCTAAAAGTAAAAAGAAAGCGAAGAATCCTAACTATATATAAAAAATAGATCCAACTGAAAAATAGATCTAACTGAAATTAACCCACTTTGTTTTCTATTATAAATCTTAACAACAAACAAATTATATCATTAAAAATTAAGTTTATTTTTTGATCATTTTTCTATTTAATATTTCATTGATTTCATCTCATCATCATTAATAGGAAATTAAAAACATGCTTCAAGTGTTTTATTTACTTCATTAAAAGAATACTTAGAATCGCTGAAGGAATTCAAATAATTCAATAGTCTGTTAAAAGGAATTTTTAACTGTACTGTTTTTCATTATGTCTTTATTTTTTTAAGATTTCATTAATTATGCTAATTTTTCTTTCTATTTTGAAGTTAAGAATATTTTAAGTTTGAAGAAGTCTGCAATTTTTTAAAAAGAACATTGGAATTGATAACTCGCTTTTAATTTCAGATCAGCTAAATGTTTTTTCAAATAAATTCTTTACTTGACTGGATGTAAAGTTTTTTTTTTTTATAATGAGTTCCAAGTTGACGAAAATATATAAATTTTTATTGAATTCATTCACATTACGATTTAAAAGATTTGGAAAAGATGAGACCTTCCTAAATCTGAAAGTTTTTCTTGATTATCAAACATGTTTTAGAATAAAAGGAAATCCATAGATTTATTTCGATATTGAAAGCGATGAATTTCTAATCAATTGAAAACTCCAAAGTAAGCCGAAGTATTCTGTACTTATCGGTATTTTTTCTTTCTCCATAGAAGTGAAATATAAAAGAATTCATAAGTGTTTCGCAGAAAATTGAAGATCGAATTCGTGCGGTTTCTAGGATGTGATAAGTGTTCGGAACGTGTAACAACCTCTAAAAACTGCTCATCTTCACAGGAAAAGAAGTTCTGTCTTCGATTTGGACCTCCTCATACGTCACTGCGAATGCGCTGTTTAGTAATTTTCATTTTTTCTGTACCTTTATTTCAGGTATTTGTTTGCGATAAAGTGAATACAGAACACATTTCCTTCTAACACATTCATCAATCATAATTTTGTACGACCATTCTCAATGCTTACGGAACCAGTCGAACGGAACTCTTTCTGACGGAATCTTAAATTGAAAATTCTTCTTCTTTTGTGGCTGATATAAATTCAGCGTCATGCTTTTTGATAAGAGATTTAACAGAATATTTGAAAAAGTCATCAATTAATTAAGGAAGATATTGATTCTTGCTTTAGAATAAAAAAATATAAAGGTTAACTTGTGTATTTGTTCTACACAGACTTTATTTTTGCCTTTTAATGCTGTTTAAAGCTATCCTTAAGTAAAATTTTCAAAATAAATTATACTTACTATTCTTAAAACTGTATAAAAAAATTTTGTAAATTCTATTTTTATAACAGGAAAATTGAAATAATAGTTCCAGATCAAATTTAGAAATAAATCGTAAAAACTTTCATATGGTCCTGATCAACAATTTTCCATTTAGCTATTTCTTAAAATTCTCTCCAAAAATCCTTATTTTGGAAATATAAATTCTGAGAAAGAAGATGATACTTATTTATTATTGAAATATTGAATACAATATTTTTGTGCTTAAGAAGGTAAATTTATGTTCCGTCAAATTAATACGTGTAGTCTGATGTAAATTAAATTCTGTGTTTAAAGAAAAGTTGGAAAAATTATCTGTTTCTACCATATTAGCACAACCCAGATAGCACGTAAGTTTGCAGCAAGTTTGATTTTGACTTGATATTACCTTGTCATAGCAAATTTGACGAGTCAAACTTGAAGCGAACTTGTAGCAAATTCGCCGTGACAACTAGCGCCACCTTCCTTGCATTGCAAGCTTGCTGCAAATTTGTAAAACAAGCGTGATGCAAAGATAGCACAAAGAGATAATTATCTTTGTCTCTGTTTAGAAAAAAACTTCCGATTTTTAATAACATCTCCTAGACAATCCTTCTTTTTATTAATTTAATAAATCAATGATAATTTCTAAAAAAACTAACTTTTTTATAAAAAAAAATTTGAAACATTTTCCAACTTTTGCTAAATATAACACTCGCACTTTAAAGATAACTATAACGCCTTTTTTTTAATGTTGAAATTTTAACATTTATAAACAAAATTAAACCGAAAAAACAGTCAATGTTTGTTGAAATATAATAACTTATACATTTTGTCCCATTTTAAAGTAATTACTTTTGAACTCTAATTTAATAATTTATTCTGCTAGCAAAACGTAGTTATTAGCGAAAATCGCTCTCTCTCTTTGACTTCAAATCATATTCTCAACTCAAAAAATTAATGAAATCAAGAAAATAGTTTAAAATAAATCGTATACGAATCGAATCGAGCGTTGTATTAGCGAAATCTATCTCCTCATCGCAGAGTTTAACTGGCCTAACGGTTGGCACGTCTGGTTCGGAAACGCAGATCGCGAGTTCTATCCCGGGTTGTGTTCGTACTCTGTTTTTGCTATAATTTGCAATGAGTTTGCAATGCAAGCTTGCTGCAAGTTCGTCCCATGGTGACTTCGAAGCTTGCGTTAACTTGCTGCAAACTTGTGTCACACTTGCACACTTGTGGTGTCAACTTTGCTGCAAACTTGCAGATTTGCAGTACAAGTCTGCTGCAAACTAAAATTGCTATCTGGAAAGATATAAGGTGTGCCCAAATGAAAAGGAGACTTCAATTATATGCAAAGAAATTTCAATAAGAATATTCTAATTACATTTCATGTGGAACAGTACAACTATATATAATCGCCATTGATATGGATACACTGCTCCCAGCGCATAGGAAGGGAATAGATGGCTTCAATGTAGAAACTCCTGGGTCAGGCAAACACCCATTCTCGCCGTCTTCTGATTCTCTGACAGATGCTTGGGCACCCACTGTGCTTAAACTTTTCCATAACGAAGCTTTTTGTGTATAATGTGATGCACAGTTCCTTTGCTTATAGACAATTTTCTGCCGTATGATCTCATCAACAGCCGAAATCGTGGCACTGTTGGTCTCAACGTGCGCCTGCCCAGGGCATGGCAAGTCCTTGATGTTCACGCGTCCAGTCACATAACGCTGACACCACCGGAATATGGTGCACCGTGAGAGACACTGCTCTCCGTACACCTCTTTCATGCTGCGATAAATTTGTGAAGCATGCTCCCCTTCTGCGCGAAGAAATTGCATAACTGTTCATTGTGCTGATCTTTAGTAATCCATCATGCAACGAACTGTGGAAACAACTCTCCAGAAATGAGGATATTCATGCGAAGCCGTGAACTTCGCAGGTGCAACTGGAAATACCATCACGCCATCTATCGGCTAGCACGTTAACTCACTGGGATTTGATACAACGCCGCTACAACTAAGGTCTCCTTTTCATTTGGGCACACCTTATATTTTTCAATATCTCCACGTTGTTGCTGCGATGTTCTGATTTGTTGCAGAACATCGTAAAGATACCTTATGAATATTGTAAAGCATCTCGTGCTAATAGGGTAGTTAATAAAAACTTATCATGAAGTATTCATTATGTACGCTTGCCCAAATTTAATGCGAAAACTTCGAAATAATTTTTCAAAACTTCTTCTATGTTTTCGGTTCATATAACACAATAAAATGTAAAAATCAAATTAGGAATTTTGAAAAAGATTGGATAAAATATTATTTGCAAATAATCTGTGCTTATCTGGTAATTTCATTACCTTTTATTTAAAAAGAAACATTTCTTTCAAACAAAGGAAATAAAAAAAATATTTTCATTTTCAACTAGTTTGCGGCCGGCTCTTCACGAGATTCATTAGATATAATGAAGCGATCCTAAACAGCGGCTTCATTATTTTATATCATTTTCTGAAATATTAAAAGTCCTCTTGACTATCCCTGGCCCTAACAAATAATTTTTTCTATATATCATTTATCATGCCATTTATCCAATATTTAGTATCTGGCAATTGTGTTTCAGGTTGTTCCATTTATTGTTTCTATTGAAAAATGATATAATATTTTTTTAGTTTGTACTATTTATTGTTTCTATAAATTATTTGACGGACTATATTTTAGCTCTTCCCTTTTATTTTTTATATTTAGTATTTGATTCACTCTTTCTTAGCTGCTTCCTTTTATTGTTTATATTTAGCATTTGGCATACTTTTAGTTTATTGCTTTAATTGTTTCTATATAGTATTTCGATCACTGTTTTTTAAAAATATTCTTCCGGTTATTGTTATTATTATACCTTTGTCTTCGTTACATAACCAAGATTTGTTCTTATGCCCAGTGTGTATTTGTACAAAGTCCCAGTTCAGCCATGTATTTATTATTTTTTTGTTATAATGTTGCTTTTTAATACTTCTGTAAATGTGAACTGCTTATTGTTTCGTTCTGCTTATATTCTTCCCCACTACTTGGGAATCTTCTAGATGAGCGGTTCCCAAACTTTTTGGTTGCGTGGACCACCTGTAGTGTAAAAACTATTTTGAAGCCATCTAACCGGATATACAAGTAAAAATATACATACACATATATATTATATGCATTTATGTGTCAGAAATTAGTAAATTTTATTGTAAAAGCATTAAAAATATACTGATTATAAATCAGAAAACTTTAATGTTATTATTTAGTTGTCACAATGTAAGAAAACTCAAAAACACAATGTCAAGTTTCAAAGTAAAGCCCAATTAATTTTTCACGTTGTTTGTCCCCTGTGAAAGAATCATTATCTGTATTAAAACTTGACAGTTTCAGCCTCGTGTCACTTTCTACTTTCAGTTTGTTTCTGTGCTTATGTTTTTTAAAAAATTAAAGTTGAGAAAGCAGGTTCACACAGATAAGTGGTCGAGAACCCCATAAAATGTCTCATTGAAAGTTTGGAAATTGCTGGATACTGTTACGAAACATTTATCCGGAATGTGAATAATGGAGATGTTCTAAAAAACGATTTTAGAGTCTGGTTGCATGATAGTTCAGTTAACGTTTCTTCTTCATTTGATGGTACTTACTTTTTTTATGTAGTCTTCTTCAAAAGGATTTCTGATTGTGGTTATTGACTTCAATTTTCGGAAAGTAGCACCTAAAATAAAAGCCTACTATCTCCCATGACTTCAACTCTTGACTAACGTTCCGCGGCCCACTAATACGCTATCCACGGGGCAGCAGCCTATAGCTTATGAACCACTGTTCCCAATGCAACGTCCTGCAGAGATGTTAAAGTTTTTTTTAAAAGTGAGCATAAAAAGCAATAACTGCAATACATTTTTTTCTTTTTTCATGTTTATGGGTAGAAAAAATTTAACACTAGTTCATAAACTCAAATAAATAAAAAAATGTTTTTAATCGCAAATAATCAAATGAAGAAGATTTTTTTATTAAAATATATATTCTAGTAATGAGCAAAAGTGTCACTTTTTTGTAACATTTTAATACATTACTGTTTCTTACTACGATTTGCATTAACCTTATAATTTCGATGTGTGTTCATTTCCCACGTTTTCCTGTGCCACAATAAATCCTCCAATATCTTTTCAAAACTAATGCCTCGAAATATATAAAACAAAAAATACTAAATTAAATGCAGAGAAAAGTAAAATTTATGCAATAGTTTTCAGCAGATTAAAAAATCTTCCAATGATAGTGACTAAAAAAATTATTTTAAAAGACTTTAATACCTTTGAGTCGATTCGTTAACTCCTGAGAAAATGTTTAACATTATTTTAATATGTCCTTGTTGCATAACTATATAATAAAAATTCCATCCACTTTAATAAATATTTCGAACGGTAAAAATCATCTACTTAATGGTAACTATAATTTCACTCTCGTTAAAAAGGATGTATTTTAAATATTTGTCAGAACATTAATCTTAACATTAATTAAAAAAATGGTTTTATTTCTATAATTTAAATTTTAAAGGTGCTTACAAAACATATTTGCATCAGAATTCAATTACAGATTCAGATAAATTAGATTAAAAATATCATCATCTCAATCTCAATAAAGCATACGAATTTCTAGTTTTGAATGTAAATACTTCTTCATTTCGGATTAGTAAGTTCACCTTTAATTATAAAATATCTCAACGCATCATATTTAATAAACATTTTTCCATTGGTAATTAATTACTATTTTTCCATTAATCTCTTATTAATAATTATTCTAACTATATAACTAATTTTTCCATTAATAATTTATTTAATAACTATTTTTCCATTGGTGATGATGAAAGACAAAGAGTAAACTGTATCTGTTGGAAGTTAAAAATATAAAAGTTTAGAGATTATGGTTGTGAAACTGAAGGAAACACAGAGTTTGGGAAAATGCACAGCTGTGAAAAAGATTCACATCAATTTTTTTACTTTTATGGATTTTAAATACTCAAAATTACTTTTCTTTATTAAAAGCGGAATCACATAAGACCTGAAAAATCAGTTTTTAACAAAATTGATTTTTAACTGTGCAGAAGAAAATTTATATTCAAAAATTTGCTGCAAATAGCTATAGTAGGAAGTTGCAAGTATTTTATTTGAATATCTGAGATTAGTCAAATTACGATTTTTGTTTAATTTGACGTTTCGATTCGTTTCTTTAATATTTAACTGTAGGCATTTTAGCAGCATGTGCTGTTCTAACTGAATGAATGAATGAATAATTCTCAATAAATTAGTAAAGTTATTTAAGAATTAACTCCTGAAAAATTATTATTCACTGAAGTACTTTGTTTTAACTTTTTTATCGGAACGTGATTTAATGAATTTCAACTTTTTAATGATCCTCAGCATTGACCATAATTATTCTTGCTAATAAAATAATATTTAAGATTAAACGAAAATAACTTTTTTTACTGTAAACTAACGAGTAAAAACTGTAATGGAATAAATGTAACTCATCCTAGTAATGAATGTTTATATCAAAGTTATTCAATTATTTGGAGCACTAAATATATCTTTTTAGAAATCCAAAAATATGTACAATGATTTCAATAATGCATTTTCAAAATTAGGAAAAAGTTATTAAAATGAAAAAATATTGCAAGAATTTACATATTTATTGTCTATTTTTTTCATACTTTATCATAGCAAATAGAATCTGGGTTTATTATAAAATACTTGTTTTAGCTTATCAGAAAATTCTGCTAATACGAAAAAGGGTAAAAATATACATAAATAAACGACGTTTTAGGTTTGAGTATATTTT
>BGPR01048487.1:0-11540 GCA_013235015.1 Araneus ventricosus
ATATGCTAACATTGAAAATCCCTTTGATCTTGGAGTATCAAAGGTAACAGTGTAGCTTTCAATATAATTATCTTCGCTTGGTTGAAATAAAATAAATTTTATTACTTTTTTCTATTTCTTGTTCTTCATATCCTTTAAAATATGAAGAGTGTTCGTAATATTATAAAAGCGTATAAATACTATCGAAATTGTTTAAAATATTCGAAATTTTTTAATATCCCAGGAGACGAAAAGAAGATAAAATGTGCTTTATAAGATACTTTTGTGTTGTAATGCACGCGATAAAATTTATCTGCTGTAGAGCTTTATTATATTTGTATACTATGCTCGTAAGTGGAATTTGAAATCAGATGCAGTCAGCTTTTTACAAATAGGTTCAGTTTTTCAGCATTTTCGACAAATTTTTCTAAGAAATTTCGCCGTTTATGGCAGAAACATTTGCTAGTCTTCATCTTTCTTATAAAGTTCCGTTCAGTCACCGGAGAAATCTAAATTTTTCCAATAAAATGTTCAAAAGGTATAGTTGTTTTAAACCTATTTATATCAAACAAAGAAAAATTTCAAAGTATATTTTAAAGCGAAAAATGCTAAAATTTAATCTTTTATAGTAAAGATTCGTATGAGATAAAACAGTATTTTTGAAGTTTAACGATTCATTTGTCTTATAACATTGAATTTCTTTTTAGAAAAATTGTAATTCTATATTTCCAAAAATTATGTTTAATTTGCAAAATTTATGTTTAGTTTCTTATATTTCAACCATATCAAGCTGTATTTGTTTAATTATACCCTTAAACAATGACCTCTTTTACAGAAAATATTTTGCTACCAAAACAAGACTAAGTGCGGTTTCACACATCAAATTTGCCTTCATTTCGCTCTCAAAAAAGGAAAAATAAATAAATAAATAAATAAAAATGGGGAGAAGGGCAGGATGAAATCTACGCAATTTTTCCATCATTATAAAAAAAATGCGCACGAACTGAAAAAGTCAACGAATTCATACATATTATATTTTTTTAATAAATAATGAATCAAAGTCAATCAAGTTTGAAAAACTTGAAAAATTATAAAATTTTTTAAAAAATATTTAAAGATCAATCAAAAACTATCTAGAAAAAACAGCAATACACTTTAAGATTCACACAATATAACAGTATATTGACATGAAAAAGAAGAAGTATTAAAGAATAATGGATAATTTATTGGGATTTTTTTCCATTCTGTAATTTGTGGGAAGTAAAAGTATTATCATTGATTCTTTTTATCCAAAATCTGTGGAAATGGAATTTTTAAGAAATTATTTGCAACATCGTGGTTGAAAGCTATATACAAGATGAAGAAATTCGAATTGAGAGAAATTGGATTTTCTTATTCCTGATCTTGTTTGTAGGATATTCGGGAGGGTAAAAACTTTGATAAGAAACAAAGTTTTTATTAGAAACCTATCAAGTGGCACGCGGTTTGTTGTGTTGGCTTTTATTCAATATGTAGATTCATATAATCAGGATTATTGTTTGATAAAAATAATTCCCAACTGTTAAAATAACATTTTTTCAAAAGAGAATAAATAAACCGTTTATATTCCAGCAAGAAAATTTAACAAAACCCTGTCCTTTGCTATCTGTTCTTTGTAACAGATATATTTATTTGCCATAAATACTATCTAATAGACTTTAACATATTTCATTTGGCTGTTTTTATGGTACTGTTAATTAAGTATTTTTTTTTAATTTATAAGAATTATAAAAAGAAATATTAACTATTAATTTTTCTCATTGCTAGAAATATTTTCAGATTTTTTTGCTGTTTTGAACGACAAGTCTTTCTTGGCGACTGTCTTCTATTCATTCAAGATCGAACAGCGAATATCTTAAATTGTTCTAAAAATTGGCCAATGTAGAGAATTTTATTACATAAAAAATCATCCGTTTCGTTACGTGAACGAAAACATTCTAAAAGTTATTTTCGCAATCATTTTTTTGGTATTATATTTAATTTACTTTGAAACGTCGTATTGCTCGTGGTGGTCTCGTGTCACAGTCCAGATCGTGAATTCGAGTCCTAGTTTTTTTCTTACAGAACATTTTTCACTTGAAAATGGGCATCAAATAGTAAATGTTACAAATGATTTAACGCAGCCGAATAATAGCGTCACTAAAGTTGAATTAAAAGCGGAAAACATGTAAAGAAAAGACACATGCACAAACAAAGTTTCAAGTTTTACTATCAAAAATAACCTCCCCATCAATGTCCGTTAGTTTCTAAACAAAACCGGCATTAATCACATGTCGTATCTCTTTCCAAAAATATGATGAATATTTTGTTACGTAAGCACATTAGTCTACATTTCTTCCAAAAACATCATCCATTCACCATGAAAGGGTGTTAATTATGTTTGTGACATCATAGGATAACCAATACATTACTGTGTCCAGCTGTCCACCCCTCATCCCACGCCCCCCCCCCCCCCCCCTTTTTCGCCATCCATCAATGGTTAGTCCCGTTTCTACACCACCGGAAATAAGTCCCAGTAAATCTCCTCTGGCTTGTCAAAGAGTAAATGCTTCCCTTCTTACTGTTCGTTATTTATTTTCTACGGGTCGCCAATGTCTTGGCTGGGAGGTAGATGTTTCATTTTTGTATGCGTCGACAGGATGCTATTTCTCACCGCGGATGGAAGTATCTGGGTAAACATGAAAACACTATTTGAATAATCTTTTCTAATGCTGCGGGTATTAGTTGGGCAGTTTATCGCCAGAAAAATGTATTGAAGTCAAAGGGGTTCTATGAAAACTTGTCTTCAGGCCTGTTTTCTTTCTTCAAAGGTTTCTAACTGTTATTATTTAGAAAAAAAAATATTAAAAATTGCGATTTTTTAAAAAGAAACCGAAAAGAAAATAAAAATAAAAATATCTGGTAAAATTGATTATTTCAGTATAAAATTTCATCGAATCAATTATTGATTCATTTAATTATAAAACTTTCTTATGCAGAAAACTGATTTTTTTTCAATTTTAGCAGTTTAAACTTACTCAGATTCAGTATTGAATCAAAATGAATAACGTTCTTTAGATCAAAACAAGATTTCAATTTCTGGAGAAATATTCAAAAATGAATATATTTATCATGTGTTGGTGAGTAATTGATAGAGTAGAGTTGGATCTCAATCTTCACGCTGGCTCTTCAAGTCCTGTTGAAACGACTTCCATGCTACTGATGGTTACAGACTGGCTTGGAGATCACATAACTCAGTTCAGAGGCAAACTATTTCTTTGTAAAATTGCAAAACATTAAACATCTTCTGGTATAATTATGAAATTTAACCGAAATGTCTTGATTTTGTCATGCTATGTTTATTTATGACATCAAAAACTGGCGTTGTCATCGGAAATGTTGAAGTTATTGAATATTTCAATTTGTAGGCGACCCCTGAGGAAACTGTGTTGTAGTAACATTTAGAGGATCGTATTTCCTTTTGGTTAATATTTTGTTTAACCCTCTGTTTGCCGCAGGCGATCTCTTAGATCTCTTGCGTTCCTTCTTGAAATCTATTTTGAATAGTTTCTCAAAATTTTAAATGTCTTTGTAATGCTTCGAGTTTTGAGGATTAATGAAGTTTCGGCTCATCGGCAAATGTCGTAAAATACAATTCCACTCTCCGAGATCGATGTTCCCAAAGCTGCAAGTCTCTTTTATCTTCATTTTGTATAATTTATTTAACTATTTTAAGTTGTATACTACTATAATTGTGTGAATTGTTCAACATAGAATCATTTTAACGTGGTGAGTGAATTTTCATTCAAAATTATTGTCTAAATTCGCTGCTGCTAATCATATTGCTTTTTTCGTAGTTTCAAGATTGTGTCTAAAAAATAAAATATTTGCGCTAAAAATGAATTTCAAGAAATCTCGGGACTACTTTTACAATAATGTTTAAATAGTAATAATGTTTTAATAAGTACAAAACTTGATATATATTAGATGTTTAAGCATAGTATCTAAGGCATTGCATATAGAAAAGGAATGGAATTTGAAAATTAGCAACAACTAACAAATGGTTGAAACTACAATGGAGAAAGCTAGAACATTGCTTAGTGGATTTCTTATGATATTGTGTGATTACCAGTTGCTTCCGCAAAGATCATGGAATTTGAAATCAATAAATTTATAAATGGTTTATTTTTCTAAATAGATTTTTTACTTAGAAAAAGTAAATTAAATTTAGTATATTTTTAATTTTAAGTAGTTTCTATTCGATCATATCTACGTGGTAAAATGTAATTAATATATGTGAATACTTTTTGGCGCAACGCTTATACGTTTTAAATTTTGAAATAAATTTTTATGACTGCGACATCCATCTCTGCTTCGAATAATAATATTCCTTCAACTAAAGTCCTATGACCGATTATTAATTAAAATATGAAGGAAAATTAAATACGATAGTCTGGCACATATGATTTATTTTTAAATAAAAAGAATCTTTTTGATATTCCAACTTGTTTTCCAAAAAGTTATTTGCTTTTCTTTCAGAGATTTTCCAAACATACTTGAAATAAACATTCCAGAAAAGAAATATTCGCATGCAAGTTAAATTAAAACTTTTTCGTGGTCTGTTGGTCGCCGAAACTATTTTCATTACAAACACAGCAGTGGCCTCTTTTGTTTCATTCCAAATATCTACCAAACACTTAAATCCGAAATGGACCATAAAAAAAGTGGCTTAGAATGTTTTCCGCGTTTAAAAGGAATAAATTTAGGGAAATTCCTAAACTACGACATTAAGCGACTATATTGTGGAACAGACATTCCGAACGTCTTACTTTTAGTTGCAAAAACAAGCTTTGAAAAACGGTATTAAAAAATCCTGGCGCGCATTGGAAACTGTAAAAAAAATTTGACGGCAATCTTGAGCAAGAAAAATATTTAAAGTCTAATATGAACACAAAGCTGGGCATAAAAAAACACATTTTCCTTGATCCTTAGGGAACGTTTGTTGTAATGCTACCCATAAGAGTATATTTAACGGAGCGGACAGATCTAAATTTTTTAACCCACGGAACTTTAAAGGTAATGATCCCTTGATAGAAAAAGAGTATTCTTAAAATGCGGATGTTAATGAAGCTTCAAAAAAAGTGAAACTTCTTTTGCAAGAGTTCTTCAAAGAAAATTTGCAGAAAAAATATCATGCGCCCCAAAAATCTGAAGTGATTGCTGAATTCCGTCTTTTTAAGAATTTGCCAAGAGAGAGAGATAGAGAAAAAATAATACATCGCCCTCTTAAAAACTTTAACTTTTTTCCCCCTACTTTTGCAATCTTTAGCGCTAACGAATGCTCTATTAACAAGGCTAAGAAGAATGGATAAAAAATATATCAAACTGTTCCCTCTTTCCCAACTTTAATCTACAAGGAAAAAAGGTAAGAGACAGAAAACAAAATTTAATCAGTTTTCTGGTGGAAGCAGAATAAATGCCGTTGCTGTAAAGTTTATTTTTGCCAGCCTTTTCTTCCTCTGCGGAAATTCAACTTTGAATTCGTCTTCATTTTTGAGCTCTGCCATCAGAAATACCAGACATAAAATGACTGGAAGGGTTTCTATTTCATCTTCAAGCGGATAATTATATAAAAAAAGATGTTTAACTTTGTTTTCAGAAAGTTTTCTTCGAGGGTTCTGCCAAAAGATATTGCTCTAGTTGATTAAAAAGTTTCAATTTTATTCGTTTTTTCGAGTACGTGGCTTACTTTGATTACTGATGTCTGACAGCACGCAATTTATTTCTGCTGTAAACAAAAAATTATATGCAAATATGAATAAATTTTATTATTTTATCAATTCAGAGAGCTTCATTTGAAAATGTACTATGCCAATAAAACTCAGGTTCATTTTATGCTCAGAAAAATAGTGCCTGAAGTTTAATCTTTTAAATAAGTTTTGGATTTCACAATCATACTATAATAAGTAACAGACGGACAGCTCCTAGTCAACAATTGCGAAACAAAATATGTGTTTTATGAACAATACTAAAAAGGCAGCATGCAGTCGAATGTTTTTCTTATTTTAGTCGTTGAAATAAATTCAATTAGAATTGTGGTAAGTTATTGAAATTCTTTTTTCTAGTGCTGCTGGTCGGCAAATAATTCAGGTGGAAAATTAATTTTCAAAATATATTTCGAAATTCTTAACTACAGTACTACCAGCATCATATAGATACTTTGAGAGACCAGAAGTGGCAATCGTATGCATCCAAAGTGAATTTAAGTAATATTTTCTTTAAAACTTTAGTTGAAATCTCATTATTCGCTAAAATTTCAAAGTGAATGGAAACCCTATTGGCAAAAGATGGTCTAAAATATTTACACGATGTATTTTTGATGTTGTGCAGGATTTATAATATCGTAGCAGCATCGTGGAGATATCGTAAAATATCTTTTGCTAATAAGGAAGGGAGTAGCTTGATTTTAACATTTCTAAACGTTAAGATCAAATCAAATTTTATTTAATCGTAGCGTTAAGATTGCACTGTCAAACACACAAAACATGAAGAACACTGCTTATATGGTTTATTTCTTCACTTTATGAGGAATTGACAGAGACAAGCTCTACAAGTTATAATCGTGTCATTTGGCAGTACTTATAGTCCAGTAAATCCGTCAGAAAATAGGGGTTTGCTGTGCAAAAGGTCGGGTAGTTTTGATTTTTGGATATGTTGTTAGTGTTGGGGAGTGACGTAAAATTCAAGTTTTTGACATCGTCGCGCTAAGGCGCGCCACTGCTCGCCACTTGAACAAAACATCAAAATTTTGAATCTTTTCTAAATTTTTTCACAATATCTCCAGAACGGTTGGTTTTACAGAAAATATTATCCTTCACAAATTTAAAGTAGAGTAAATTTGTCACAGTTTGAGCCCAAAATCATCTCTGTAACTTAAATAGTGACCGAGACACAGGCTTCCAAAAAAATCACGATTTTCTCAAAAATTTATGAAAATTGTTATTTTTTTGTAAATTTTTGTTGAATATGTCCTAAACTAATATAAGGTGGTTTACTCAACACATACCATTCCCCATAAATGATGTGCTGATGTCAATAAGCGGTGGTGTAGTAGGAGCGGCGGATGTGAACTGCCACTTGTCTCACTAACTTGGTTGCGAGGGAATCTCCAGAATTGTTGGTGGCAACTTCGGAAACGTTAAATTCAAGCGCAAAGATAAAGTCATTACTCTTGCTTCTGTTAACAACAGTGCTAAAATTGGGAAAGAAAAAATTACTGTGGACCCACTAACCCTTTTCTACAGAATTTGTGTCGCCAGAGAGTCAGATGAAGACTTAAAAATGTT
This sequence comes from Araneus ventricosus, assembly GCA_013235015.1. Taxonomy (NCBI): domain Eukaryota; kingdom Metazoa; phylum Arthropoda; class Arachnida; order Araneae; family Araneidae; genus Araneus; species Araneus ventricosus. Next base: position 7,344 of record BGPR01048487.1, read on the forward strand.
TTTCACATTTGAACTGTCACCTTTCTCTTTGTCACTGTTTAATGAAGAGGGAATGCGAATGGGAACTAAATCGTCCCTGTTTTCAGCGTTCACACCAACCAAAATTGATGCTGCCCAAGGTAAAAATAATTTTGTAATGGTGGATGGAGGCCACTTACTTCACAAAGTTGTTTGGCAGCGGAACATGAATTTCGGGGACATTGCTAAGAGTTATCTGACATACTTACAAACACATTATGGATCGGACGTAGCCATAGTGTTTGATGGATATCCTTCTGATGTGAATGGAAAGAGCACCAAAAGTCAGAACGCATTCGACGAGCAAACTTACATCCATCACATGAGATAATCTTCAATGAAGCGACATGTCCAGAAATTTCTCAAGAACAATTTTTAGCAAATGAAAGAAACAGGGCGAGTTTCATTGACCCCTTGAAAAAGTTTCTACAAAAAGCAAATGTAACAGTTAAACAGGCAGTAGAGAATGCAGACGTACTAATTGTTGAAACTGCTGTTTCTGTTAAATTTCAGTATGACAATATTTTGGTGGTTGGTGAAGACATTGACTTTTTAGTCCTTCTAACGGGGTTAGCTCCAATGAAAGAGAACTTGTACTTCCGTAAATGTGGAAAAGGGAGGACGCCTGATGTGTTATACTCCACAACGTCATTTAAATACAAATTCAGCAGAATGATTTTGTTCATTCACGCTTTTAGTGGGTGTGATACTACAAGTGCACTAATCGGTCATGGGAAAACAAAATTTTGCTCTCTTTTAGAAAAAAAACCGACACCTGGAAGAAAAAATACAAGTATTTTTCAACTCTGAAGCTACCATTGACCAAGTGGCTAAGGCAGACGAAACTTTTTTGATTCATTTATATGGAGGTAACCCCAGAACTTCTGCATGTGATCTCAATCACTTGCGCTACATGCTATTTACAAAATAAGCAACTAAAGCAAGGTCCACTCTAGCACGTTTACCCCCAACCGTAGATGCAGCACGATTTCATGCCTTAAGATCTTACCTTCAGATACAGAAGTGGTTAGGACATGAGAAAAAACTTCTTGAGTGGGGCTGGCTACCTACCCGATTCAGCCTCTTCCCATGCAAAATGGAAAGGGATGCAGCTCCTGAATCCCTCTTGAAAATTATATCTTGCAACTGCAAGAAAGGATGCAAGAATGCTTGTGGTTGCCGGAAAGCAGGTCTTATATGTTCTTCCCTGTGCACTTGTTCTCTGGGAGAAGCTTGCGAGAACGTGTCAGACATCAATCTATTTGAAGACAGCATTGAAGATGAAGACGACACGCCATCGTCAATAAATAACTTTATATACGAAGATATAGAAGATTTAAATCTTCAGCTGGATGAAGAGGACAAGGAGCAGCAGACAGAGCTTGAAGATTTCCGTCCTGGCCCGTCAAAAAGGAAAAACTTTAAATAGCATATATTATATGGTTTATGCCTAACAACTACTGCCCAAGTTTTAACTTTTGTTATATAAACTTAGTACATATTTTTTGAAACTATTTAATTGTTTTATGATGTCAAAAATTTCTAAACCGTTCTTTCTTTGAACAACTGCATATCTTGAAATATAAGTCGTAGAAACATCCTACAGTTCTTTATTTATAGCAAATTTGCTCGCCTTTAAAATTGATCCGTATGACGTTTGCTCTTAACACCTTATATTAGTTTAAGACATATTCAACAAAAATTGACGAAAAATTACAATTTTCATAAATTTTTGAGAAAATCGTGATTTTTTGGAAGCCTGTGTCTCGGCCACTATTTAAGTTACAGAGATGATTTTGGGCTCGAACTGTGACAAATTTACTCCACTTTAAATTTGTGAAGGATAATATTTTCTGTAAAACCAACCGTTCTGGAGATATTGTGAAAAAATTTAGAAAAGATTCAAAATTTTGATGTTTTGTTCAAGTGGCGCGCCTTAGCGCGACGAGGTCGAAAACTTGGATTTTACGACACTCGCTCAACACTAACAACATATCCAAAAATCAAAACTACCCGACCTTTTGCATACCAAAATGTACCATTTTACTGGACTATTATTTAACTTCTTCGTAATGAAATTGAATTCAAAACTTCTTGAATTTCTTAAGAGTATTTTGTACTATTTTCCGCGTGTGACAGTCGATATCAATACGAAAAAAATCGTTTCCAGTTTTCAATTCTAATAATTCAATATTCGGTAAATAGGGCATGTCAAACATCAAACTTAGGTAATTAAAAATGCAACTTTCCCCTTGGGACTGTCGAAAGTAAATATTATATATAAAGTGGAGTACAAAATTGCATTAAGTCATTTTTTAATTGCGTGCTTAAAATTTAAACAGTTATTCTTTTGTTCCTTCTGTAGCATATGCAATCCCATGCATACGTTTGAGAAATAAAAATATGAAATCATGAATTGAGAGAATATTATTTTATAATGATGACTTTATAATGAATAGTAATTTCTGTTATGAAATTCAGCCTTAAAAATTTGATTTCATCTATATGAAACATGAATTTAGAAGGGTCTCTGTTACAAAAGAGGAACATAATGTTTCATTTTAAATTAAGCAACATGGAAGATTCACCTTACACACTCTTTGACCACTAATGTCATAACTTGTGCTTCTATGAAATGAATTCCCAGGCCTCACATAGAATGATACGCTAGGATAAAGAAGCTGAAATATCTACACATATTGACCTATTTTGTATTCTTATCATTTTTCTCATTATATCAAATATGAAAGCTGTATCTTTAACACTAAAAAAATTATTAAGAATTTTATTTACAATGACAAATGAAATATATTCATATATGAAAACTTCAGATGGCCTTTTCTCCAAGTTCGGTATTTACTAAACTTTCGTGCTTCAAAAATACTAAGGCTTTATATTCATACTTATTTATAAGCTTAAAATATTCCTGTACGTGTTTATCATTATGTACATAATAAAACTGGAATAAAATTAGCATTAAGTTGTTCAGTTTCTCATATGCAGAAAATGAAATGTTCTTCTTCATTCTTCTCTATATTTCAGTAAAAATTGATATTCAACCGACTATTAGACATATCTTGAAATATAAACACAATATTGTTCAATGTATGCTGATAAATCTAGAAAAAAAATTTTTAATATAAAATATTAGTATTTGAAAAAACAGAAGATATTTTTAAAAATTGGACAAAAACATAAGTTTTAAATATAAATTTCAACTAAAGATACAATTCAAATTCATTATTTTCAAATAAAGGTGGTCTAATTTAACGATAAAAGGAAATGCTATCAAAATCTTCTTAATAATAATAAAAATGAAAACAAAAAGTTGAAATTGTTCTTTGTTCCTTTATTTCGAGGCATGCAAAATAAATAAATAAATAAGAGATAAAAATGAATTATTAAATATAAATATTCGAGTTCAATCATTAATAAGGAAAACATTAAATGTATTTTCAAAAATATTTTTTTTGTTTTATTTCTAAAAGTTTTCCCTTTCTATGTAGTTTCAGAAAGTATCTTGTATCTTCTAATCACCAAGTATTCTCGATTCAATTGCAATTCAACATTTATCCAGAAATGAAAAATCTTTCATCGACTTCAATTCTAGCAGCCAGTATGCAAAATATATAAATAAACAAATAAATATACAGGTTGATCATGAAAAGCAAAAGAAGGATAAAAATATTTCCAAAAATATTATTTTGCTATATTTCTAAAAGAGTTCTCTTTCTAAGTGCTGCTGGAACGTAAGTAAATGGTATCTCCTAATCACTCAAATTCGATTGGCAAATCACCATTTCTCCAGACAGGAAAAATCTTCTTTCATCAACGTCATTTCTAGCAGCCAGTATGCAAAACACATAAATAAGCAAAATAATATTCAAATTGATCTTCAATAGGTAGAAGAAGGTTAAACATATTTCCAAAAATATTGTTCTGTTATATTTCTAAAAGGTTTCCCTTTCTAAGTTCTGCTGGAAAGTAAGTAACTTGTATCTCCTAATCACTCAATATTCCCGATTCAATTGTCATAATCACCATTTCCCCAGACAAGAAAAATCTTCTTTCATCAACGTCATTTCTAGCAGCCAGTATGCAAAACATATAAATAAGCAAATTAATATTCAAATTGATCTTCAATAGGTAGAAGAAGGTTAAGCATATTTCCAAAAATAT
>BGPR01048488.1:0-11540 GCA_013235015.1 Araneus ventricosus
ATATGCTAACATTGAAAATCCCTTTGATCTTGGAGTATCAAAGGTAACAGTGTAGCTTTCAATATAATTATCTTCGCTTGGTTGAAATAAAATAAATTTTATTACTTTTTTCTATTTCTTGTTCTTCATATCCTTTAAAATATGAAGAGTGTTCGTAATATTATAAAAGCGTATAAATACTATCGAAATTGTTTAAAATATTCGAAATTTTTTAATATCCCAGGAGACGAAAAGAAGATAAAATGTGCTTTATAAGATACTTTTGTGTTGTAATGCACGCGATAAAATTTATCTGCTGTAGAGCTTTATTATATTTGTATACTATGCTCGTAAGTGGAATTTGAAATCAGATGCAGTCAGCTTTTTACAAATAGGTTCAGTTTTTCAGCATTTTCGACAAATTTTTCTAAGAAATTTCGCCGTTTATGGCAGAAACATTTGCTAGTCTTCATCTTTCTTATAAAGTTCCGTTCAGTCACCGGAGAAATCTAAATTTTTCCAATAAAATGTTCAAAAGGTATAGTTGTTTTAAACCTATTTATATCAAACAAAGAAAAATTTCAAAGTATATTTTAAAGCGAAAAATGCTAAAATTTAATCTTTTATAGTAAAGATTCGTATGAGATAAAACAGTATTTTTGAAGTTTAACGATTCATTTGTCTTATAACATTGAATTTCTTTTTAGAAAAATTGTAATTCTATATTTCCAAAAATTATGTTTAATTTGCAAAATTTATGTTTAGTTTCTTATATTTCAACCATATCAAGCTGTATTTGTTTAATTATACCCTTAAACAATGACCTCTTTTACAGAAAATATTTTGCTACCAAAACAAGACTAAGTGCGGTTTCACACATCAAATTTGCCTTCATTTCGCTCTCAAAAAAGGAAAAATAAATAAATAAATAAATAAAAATGGGGAGAAGGGCAGGATGAAATCTACGCAATTTTTCCATCATTATAAAAAAAATGCGCACGAACTGAAAAAGTCAACGAATTCATACATATTATATTTTTTTAATAAATAATGAATCAAAGTCAATCAAGTTTGAAAAACTTGAAAAATTATAAAATTTTTTAAAAAATATTTAAAGATCAATCAAAAACTATCTAGAAAAAACAGCAATACACTTTAAGATTCACACAATATAACAGTATATTGACATGAAAAAGAAGAAGTATTAAAGAATAATGGATAATTTATTGGGATTTTTTTCCATTCTGTAATTTGTGGGAAGTAAAAGTATTATCATTGATTCTTTTTATCCAAAATCTGTGGAAATGGAATTTTTAAGAAATTATTTGCAACATCGTGGTTGAAAGCTATATACAAGATGAAGAAATTCGAATTGAGAGAAATTGGATTTTCTTATTCCTGATCTTGTTTGTAGGATATTCGGGAGGGTAAAAACTTTGATAAGAAACAAAGTTTTTATTAGAAACCTATCAAGTGGCACGCGGTTTGTTGTGTTGGCTTTTATTCAATATGTAGATTCATATAATCAGGATTATTGTTTGATAAAAATAATTCCCAACTGTTAAAATAACATTTTTTCAAAAGAGAATAAATAAACCGTTTATATTCCAGCAAGAAAATTTAACAAAACCCTGTCCTTTGCTATCTGTTCTTTGTAACAGATATATTTATTTGCCATAAATACTATCTAATAGACTTTAACATATTTCATTTGGCTGTTTTTATGGTACTGTTAATTAAGTATTTTTTTTTAATTTATAAGAATTATAAAAAGAAATATTAACTATTAATTTTTCTCATTGCTAGAAATATTTTCAGATTTTTTTGCTGTTTTGAACGACAAGTCTTTCTTGGCGACTGTCTTCTATTCATTCAAGATCGAACAGCGAATATCTTAAATTGTTCTAAAAATTGGCCAATGTAGAGAATTTTATTACATAAAAAATCATCCGTTTCGTTACGTGAACGAAAACATTCTAAAAGTTATTTTCGCAATCATTTTTTTGGTATTATATTTAATTTACTTTGAAACGTCGTATTGCTCGTGGTGGTCTCGTGTCACAGTCCAGATCGTGAATTCGAGTCCTAGTTTTTTTCTTACAGAACATTTTTCACTTGAAAATGGGCATCAAATAGTAAATGTTACAAATGATTTAACGCAGCCGAATAATAGCGTCACTAAAGTTGAATTAAAAGCGGAAAACATGTAAAGAAAAGACACATGCACAAACAAAGTTTCAAGTTTTACTATCAAAAATAACCTCCCCATCAATGTCCGTTAGTTTCTAAACAAAACCGGCATTAATCACATGTCGTATCTCTTTCCAAAAATATGATGAATATTTTGTTACGTAAGCACATTAGTCTACATTTCTTCCAAAAACATCATCCATTCACCATGAAAGGGTGTTAATTATGTTTGTGACATCATAGGATAACCAATACATTACTGTGTCCAGCTGTCCACCCCTCATCCCACGCCCCCCCCCCCCCCCCCTTTTTCGCCATCCATCAATGGTTAGTCCCGTTTCTACACCACCGGAAATAAGTCCCAGTAAATCTCCTCTGGCTTGTCAAAGAGTAAATGCTTCCCTTCTTACTGTTCGTTATTTATTTTCTACGGGTCGCCAATGTCTTGGCTGGGAGGTAGATGTTTCATTTTTGTATGCGTCGACAGGATGCTATTTCTCACCGCGGATGGAAGTATCTGGGTAAACATGAAAACACTATTTGAATAATCTTTTCTAATGCTGCGGGTATTAGTTGGGCAGTTTATCGCCAGAAAAATGTATTGAAGTCAAAGGGGTTCTATGAAAACTTGTCTTCAGGCCTGTTTTCTTTCTTCAAAGGTTTCTAACTGTTATTATTTAGAAAAAAAAATATTAAAAATTGCGATTTTTTAAAAAGAAACCGAAAAGAAAATAAAAATAAAAATATCTGGTAAAATTGATTATTTCAGTATAAAATTTCATCGAATCAATTATTGATTCATTTAATTATAAAACTTTCTTATGCAGAAAACTGATTTTTTTTCAATTTTAGCAGTTTAAACTTACTCAGATTCAGTATTGAATCAAAATGAATAACGTTCTTTAGATCAAAACAAGATTTCAATTTCTGGAGAAATATTCAAAAATGAATATATTTATCATGTGTTGGTGAGTAATTGATAGAGTAGAGTTGGATCTCAATCTTCACGCTGGCTCTTCAAGTCCTGTTGAAACGACTTCCATGCTACTGATGGTTACAGACTGGCTTGGAGATCACATAACTCAGTTCAGAGGCAAACTATTTCTTTGTAAAATTGCAAAACATTAAACATCTTCTGGTATAATTATGAAATTTAACCGAAATGTCTTGATTTTGTCATGCTATGTTTATTTATGACATCAAAAACTGGCGTTGTCATCGGAAATGTTGAAGTTATTGAATATTTCAATTTGTAGGCGACCCCTGAGGAAACTGTGTTGTAGTAACATTTAGAGGATCGTATTTCCTTTTGGTTAATATTTTGTTTAACCCTCTGTTTGCCGCAGGCGATCTCTTAGATCTCTTGCGTTCCTTCTTGAAATCTATTTTGAATAGTTTCTCAAAATTTTAAATGTCTTTGTAATGCTTCGAGTTTTGAGGATTAATGAAGTTTCGGCTCATCGGCAAATGTCGTAAAATACAATTCCACTCTCCGAGATCGATGTTCCCAAAGCTGCAAGTCTCTTTTATCTTCATTTTGTATAATTTATTTAACTATTTTAAGTTGTATACTACTATAATTGTGTGAATTGTTCAACATAGAATCATTTTAACGTGGTGAGTGAATTTTCATTCAAAATTATTGTCTAAATTCGCTGCTGCTAATCATATTGCTTTTTTCGTAGTTTCAAGATTGTGTCTAAAAAATAAAATATTTGCGCTAAAAATGAATTTCAAGAAATCTCGGGACTACTTTTACAATAATGTTTAAATAGTAATAATGTTTTAATAAGTACAAAACTTGATATATATTAGATGTTTAAGCATAGTATCTAAGGCATTGCATATAGAAAAGGAATGGAATTTGAAAATTAGCAACAACTAACAAATGGTTGAAACTACAATGGAGAAAGCTAGAACATTGCTTAGTGGATTTCTTATGATATTGTGTGATTACCAGTTGCTTCCGCAAAGATCATGGAATTTGAAATCAATAAATTTATAAATGGTTTATTTTTCTAAATAGATTTTTTACTTAGAAAAAGTAAATTAAATTTAGTATATTTTTAATTTTAAGTAGTTTCTATTCGATCATATCTACGTGGTAAAATGTAATTAATATATGTGAATACTTTTTGGCGCAACGCTTATACGTTTTAAATTTTGAAATAAATTTTTATGACTGCGACATCCATCTCTGCTTCGAATAATAATATTCCTTCAACTAAAGTCCTATGACCGATTATTAATTAAAATATGAAGGAAAATTAAATACGATAGTCTGGCACATATGATTTATTTTTAAATAAAAAGAATCTTTTTGATATTCCAACTTGTTTTCCAAAAAGTTATTTGCTTTTCTTTCAGAGATTTTCCAAACATACTTGAAATAAACATTCCAGAAAAGAAATATTCGCATGCAAGTTAAATTAAAACTTTTTCGTGGTCTGTTGGTCGCCGAAACTATTTTCATTACAAACACAGCAGTGGCCTCTTTTGTTTCATTCCAAATATCTACCAAACACTTAAATCCGAAATGGACCATAAAAAAAGTGGCTTAGAATGTTTTCCGCGTTTAAAAGGAATAAATTTAGGGAAATTCCTAAACTACGACATTAAGCGACTATATTGTGGAACAGACATTCCGAACGTCTTACTTTTAGTTGCAAAAACAAGCTTTGAAAAACGGTATTAAAAAATCCTGGCGCGCATTGGAAACTGTAAAAAAAATTTGACGGCAATCTTGAGCAAGAAAAATATTTAAAGTCTAATATGAACACAAAGCTGGGCATAAAAAAACACATTTTCCTTGATCCTTAGGGAACGTTTGTTGTAATGCTACCCATAAGAGTATATTTAACGGAGCGGACAGATCTAAATTTTTTAACCCACGGAACTTTAAAGGTAATGATCCCTTGATAGAAAAAGAGTATTCTTAAAATGCGGATGTTAATGAAGCTTCAAAAAAAGTGAAACTTCTTTTGCAAGAGTTCTTCAAAGAAAATTTGCAGAAAAAATATCATGCGCCCCAAAAATCTGAAGTGATTGCTGAATTCCGTCTTTTTAAGAATTTGCCAAGAGAGAGAGATAGAGAAAAAATAATACATCGCCCTCTTAAAAACTTTAACTTTTTTCCCCCTACTTTTGCAATCTTTAGCGCTAACGAATGCTCTATTAACAAGGCTAAGAAGAATGGATAAAAAATATATCAAACTGTTCCCTCTTTCCCAACTTTAATCTACAAGGAAAAAAGGTAAGAGACAGAAAACAAAATTTAATCAGTTTTCTGGTGGAAGCAGAATAAATGCCGTTGCTGTAAAGTTTATTTTTGCCAGCCTTTTCTTCCTCTGCGGAAATTCAACTTTGAATTCGTCTTCATTTTTGAGCTCTGCCATCAGAAATACCAGACATAAAATGACTGGAAGGGTTTCTATTTCATCTTCAAGCGGATAATTATATAAAAAAAGATGTTTAACTTTGTTTTCAGAAAGTTTTCTTCGAGGGTTCTGCCAAAAGATATTGCTCTAGTTGATTAAAAAGTTTCAATTTTATTCGTTTTTTCGAGTACGTGGCTTACTTTGATTACTGATGTCTGACAGCACGCAATTTATTTCTGCTGTAAACAAAAAATTATATGCAAATATGAATAAATTTTATTATTTTATCAATTCAGAGAGCTTCATTTGAAAATGTACTATGCCAATAAAACTCAGGTTCATTTTATGCTCAGAAAAATAGTGCCTGAAGTTTAATCTTTTAAATAAGTTTTGGATTTCACAATCATACTATAATAAGTAACAGACGGACAGCTCCTAGTCAACAATTGCGAAACAAAATATGTGTTTTATGAACAATACTAAAAAGGCAGCATGCAGTCGAATGTTTTTCTTATTTTAGTCGTTGAAATAAATTCAATTAGAATTGTGGTAAGTTATTGAAATTCTTTTTTCTAGTGCTGCTGGTCGGCAAATAATTCAGGTGGAAAATTAATTTTCAAAATATATTTCGAAATTCTTAACTACAGTACTACCAGCATCATATAGATACTTTGAGAGACCAGAAGTGGCAATCGTATGCATCCAAAGTGAATTTAAGTAATATTTTCTTTAAAACTTTAGTTGAAATCTCATTATTCGCTAAAATTTCAAAGTGAATGGAAACCCTATTGGCAAAAGATGGTCTAAAATATTTACACGATGTATTTTTGATGTTGTGCAGGATTTATAATATCGTAGCAGCATCGTGGAGATATCGTAAAATATCTTTTGCTAATAAGGAAGGGAGTAGCTTGATTTTAACATTTCTAAACGTTAAGATCAAATCAAATTTTATTTAATCGTAGCGTTAAGATTGCACTGTCAAACACACAAAACATGAAGAACACTGCTTATATGGTTTATTTCTTCACTTTATGAGGAATTGACAGAGACAAGCTCTACAAGTTATAATCGTGTCATTTGGCAGTACTTATAGTCCAGTAAATCCGTCAGAAAATAGGGGTTTGCTGTGCAAAAGGTCGGGTAGTTTTGATTTTTGGATATGTTGTTAGTGTTGGGGAGTGACGTAAAATTCAAGTTTTTGACATCGTCGCGCTAAGGCGCGCCACTGCTCGCCACTTGAACAAAACATCAAAATTTTGAATCTTTTCTAAATTTTTTCACAATATCTCCAGAACGGTTGGTTTTACAGAAAATATTATCCTTCACAAATTTAAAGTAGAGTAAATTTGTCACAGTTTGAGCCCAAAATCATCTCTGTAACTTAAATAGTGACCGAGACACAGGCTTCCAAAAAAATCACGATTTTCTCAAAAATTTATGAAAATTGTTATTTTTTTGTAAATTTTTGTTGAATATGTCCTAAACTAATATAAGGTGGTTTACTCAACACATACCATTCCCCATAAATGATGTGCTGATGTCAATAAGCGGTGGTGTAGTAGGAGCGGCGGATGTGAACTGCCACTTGTCTCACTAACTTGGTTGCGAGGGAATCTCCAGAATTGTTGGTGGCAACTTCGGAAACGTTAAATTCAAGCGCAAAGATAAAGTCATTACTCTTGCTTCTGTTAACAACAGTGCTAAAATTGGGAAAGAAAAAATTACTGTGGACCCACTAACCCTTTTCTACAGAATTTGTGTCGCCAGAGAGTCAGATGAAGACTTAAAAATGTTTTTCACATTTGAACTGTCACCTTTCTCTTTGTCACTGTTTAATGAAGAGGGAATGCGAATGGGAACTAAATCGTCCCTGTTTTCAGCGTTCACACCAACCAAAATTGATGCTGCCCAAGGTAAAAATAATTTTGTAATGGTGGATGGAGGCCACTTACTTCACAAAGTTGTTTGGCAGCGGAACATGAATTTCGGGGACATTGCTAAGAGTTATCTGACATACTTACAAACACATTATGGATCGGACGTAGCCATAGTGTTTGATGGATATCCTTCTGATGTGAATGGAAAGAGCACCAAAAGTCAGAACGCATTCGACGAGCAAACTTACATCCATCACATGAGATAATCTTCAATGAAGCGACATGTCCAGAAATTTCTCAAGAACAATTTTTAGCAAATGAAAGAAACAGGGCGAGTTTCATTGACCCCTTGAAAAAGTTTCTACAAAAAGCAAATGTAACAGTTAAACAGGCAGTAGAGAATGCAGACGTACTAATTGTTGAAACTGCTGTTTCTGTTAAATTTCAGTATGACAATATTTTGGTGGTTGGTGAAGACATTGACTTTTTAGTCCTTCTAACGGGGTTAGCTCCAATGAAAGAGAACTTGTACTTCCGTAAATGTGGAAAAGGGAGGACGCCTGATGTGTTATACTCCACAACGTCATTTAAATACAAATTCAGCAGAATGATTTTGTTCATTCACGCTTTTAGTGGGTGTGATACTACAAGTGCACTAATCGGTCATGGGAAAACAAAATTTTGCTCTCTTTTAGAAAAAAAACCGACACCTGGAAGAAAAAATACAAGTATTTTTCAACTCTGAAGCTACCATTGACCAAGTGGCTAAGGCAGACGAAACTTTTTTGATTCATTTATATGGAGGTAACCCCAGAACTTCTGCATGTGATCTCAATCACTTGCGCTACATGCTATTTACAAAATAAGCAACTAAAGCAAGGTCCACTCTAGCACGTTTACCCCCAACCGTAGATGCAGCACGATTTCATGCCTTAAGATCTTACCTTCAGATACAGAAGTGGTTAGGACATGAGAAAAAACTTCTTGAGTGGGGCTGGCTACCTACCCGATTCAGCCTCTTCCCATGCAAAATGGAAAGGGATGCAGCTCCTGAATCCCTCTTGAAAATTATATCTTGCAACTGCAAGAAAGGATGCAAGAATGCTTGTGGTTGCCGGAAAGCAGGTCTTATATGTTCTTCCCTGTGCACTTGTTCTCTGGGAGAAGCTTGCGAGAACGTGTCAGACATCAATCTATTTGAAGACAGCATTGAAGATGAAGACGACACGCCATCGTCAATAAATAACTTTATATACGAAGATATAGAAGATTTAAATCTTCAGCTGGATGAAGAGGACAAGGAGCAGCAGACAGAGCTTGAAGATTTCCGTCCTGGCCCGTCAAAAAGGAAAAACTTTAAATAGCATATATTATATGGTTTATGCCTAACAACTACTGCCCAAGTTTTAACTTTTGTTATATAAACTTAGTACATATTTTTTGAAACTATTTAATTGTTTTATGATGTCAAAAATTTCTAAACCGTTCTTTCTTTGAACAACTGCATATCTTGAAATATAAGTCGTAGAAACATCCTACAGTTCTTTATTTATAGCAAATTTGCTCGCCTTTAAAATTGATCCGTATGACGTTTGCTCTTAACACCTTATATTAGTTTAAGACATATTCAACAAAAATTGACGAAAAATTACAATTTTCATAAATTTTTGAGAAAATCGTGATTTTTTGGAAGCCTGTGTCTCGGCCACTATTTAAGTTACAGAGATGATTTTGGGCTCGAACTGTGACAAATTTACTCCACTTTAAATTTGTGAAGGATAATATTTTCTGTAAAACCAACCGTTCTGGAGATATTGTGAAAAAATTTAGAAAAGATTCAAAATTTTGATGTTTTGTTCAAGTGGCGCGCCTTAGCGCGACGAGGTCGAAAACTTGGATTTTACGACACTCGCTCAACACTAACAACATATCCAAAAATCAAAACTACCCGACCTTTTGCATACCAAAATGTACCATTTTACTGGACTATTATTTAACTTCTTCGTAATGAAATTGAATTCAAAACTTCTTGAATTTCTTAAGAGTATTTTGTACTATTTTCCGCGTGTGACAGTCGATATCAATACGAAAAAAATCGTTTCCAGTTTTCAATTCTAATAATTCAATATTCGGTAAATAGGGCATGTCAAACATCAAACTTAGGTAATTAAAAATGCAACTTTCCCCTTGGGACTGTCGAAAGTAAATATTATATATAAAGTGGAGTACAAAATTGCATTAAGTCATTTTTTAATTGCGTGCTTAAAATTTAAACAGTTATTCTTTTGTTCCTTCTGTAGCATATGCAATCCCATGCATACGTTTGAGAAATAAAAATATGAAATCATGAATTGAGAGAATATTATTTTATAATGATGACTTTATAATGAATAGTAATTTCTGTTATGAAATTCAGCCTTAAAAATTTGATTTCATCTATATGAAACATGAATTTAGAAGGGTCTCTGTTACAAAAGAGGAACATAATGTTTCATTTTAAATTAAGCAACATGGAAGATTCACCTTACACACTCTTTGACCACTAATGTCATAACTTGTGCTTCTATGAAATGAATTCCCAGGCCTCACATAGAATGATACGCTAGGATAAAGAAGCTGAAATATCTACACATATTGACCTATTTTGTATTCTTATCATTTTTCTCATTATATCAAATATGAAAGCTGTATCTTTAACACTAAAAAAATTATTAAGAATTTTATTTACAATGACAAATGAAATATATTCATATATGAAAACTTCAGATGGCCTTTTCTCCAAGTTCGGTATTTACTAAACTTTCGTGCTTCAAAAATACTAAGGCTTTATATTCATACTTATTTATAAGCTTAAAATATTCCTGTACGTGTTTATCATTATGTACATAATAAAACTGGAATAAAATTAGCATTAAGTTGTTCAGTTTCTCATATGCAGAAAATGAAATGTTCTTCTTCATTCTTCTCTATATTTCAGTAAAAATTGATATTCAACCGACTATTAGACATATCTTGAAATATAAACACAATATTGTTCAATGTATGCTGATAAATCTAGAAAAAAAATTTTTAATATAAAATATTAGTATTTGAAAAAACAGAAGATATTTTTAAAAATTGGACAAAAACATAAGTTTTAAATATAAATTTCAACTAAAGATACAATTCAAATTCATTATTTTCAAATAAAGGTGGTCTAATTTAACGATAAAAGGAAATGCTATCAAAATCTTCTTAATAATAATAAAAATGAAAACAAAAAGTTGAAATTGTTCTTTGTTCCTTTATTTCGAGGCATGCAAAATAAATAAATAAATAAGAGATAAAAATGAATTATTAAATATAAATATTCGAGTTCAATCATTAATAAGGAAAACATTAAATGTATTTTCAAAAATATTTTTTTTGTTTTATTTCTAAAAGTTTTCCCTTTCTATGTAGTTTCAGAAAGTATCTTGTATCTTCTAATCACCAAGTATTCTCGATTCAATTGCAATTCAACATTTATCCAGAAATGAAAAATCTTTCATCGACTTCAATTCTAGCAGCCAGTATGCAAAATATATAAATAAACAAATAAATATACAGGTTGATCATGAAAAGCAAAAGAAGGATAAAAATATTTCCAAAAATATTATTTTGCTATATTTCTAAAAGAGTTCTCTTTCTAAGTGCTGCTGGAACGTAAGTAAATGGTATCTCCTAATCACTCAAATTCGATTGGCAAATCACCATTTCTCCAGACAGGAAAAATCTTCTTTCATCAACGTCATTTCTAGCAGCCAGTATGCAAAACACATAAATAAGCAAAATAATATTCAAATTGATCTTCAATAGGTAGAAGAAGGTTAAACATATTTCCAAAAATATTGTTCTGTTATATTTCTAAAAGGTTTCCCTTTCTAAGTTCTGCTGGAAAGTAAGTAACTTGTATCTCCTAATCACTCAATATTCCCGATTCAATTGTCATAATCACCATTTCCCCAGACAAGAAAAATCTTCTTTCATCAACGTCATTTCTAGCAGCCAGTATGCAAAACATATAAATAAGCAAATTAATATTCAAATTGATCTTCAATAGGTAGAAGAAGGTTAAGCATATTTCCAAAAATAT
>BGPR01048489.1:0-11540 GCA_013235015.1 Araneus ventricosus
TATGCGAATTTTTGATAAAAATTTCAAATTATTGAATGTAGCGCATCTTAATAATCAACAAAAGTTATTATTGAAAATAATCATAAAAATTAAATAATATTGAAATTATAAAATACAATTATTTATTGATAAATACAGTACTACTCTTCTTTTACACCACTATTCCTCAAGAAACCAGAGAAATAGTGTTGTAAACCGAGAAAAAATGTAAATTCTGAGAAACCACTTACAGAGGTAAAAATGCTCTAGAAATCTGAAGGGATCAACAAAAAGGATTGTAACGAGGGTAAATGCTACAGACGGGAACTTAAATACGGAGTTATACTCTATATAGGTTACAGTTTATAAAGGCATGCGAAATTAAATTATTTTAAACTGTAATGGGTGACAAGTCGAAAGTATAAGTATATATGTGATATTTTCAGAGAACCCCCAAGAATGTCAGCTCCGCGACCATAAACAAGCTTTATCCACCCCCTCCCCTGGTAATAGAACATGTTTCGATCAACAGAAATCACCATGTAGTGTATGATCTTTACTTAAGTAGTGAAGGGATGGAGAGAGTTGCTGTTTCCTGAAAAGATGAAATGCAAGAATGCCAGAGAAGGAATGGACGAAAACCAATTAGTTTAAGGATCATGTTTTATTGATAAAATTACAAAAAACTTCTCAAAAGTATAGCTTCCAGCATTGGCATAGGCTACACTTCGATGTCGTGATCGGTGCACATTGACAGATGCAACAAGAATTTTTCGTGTGACAGCTATTGTTTGAGATATCTTTATCAACTAGATCTTCCTCAAAATTGATGGCACTGCTATTGTAAATGTGAGTTCGTGTTGAGCCCATTGGGAAAAGTATAGATATGAGAGATCAGGTAAGTAAGAATTGGAAATACCCTCTGGCTCTTCGCCTCTTGAGTTACGATAGTGCATTATATGATTTGTGCCTTTCTAGGTGTGGTCATCGCCAATTAAAACTGGTACCAAGAGTTTGAAACACTCTGTATAACTTATTATATATTAAAATCATATTAAAATACTTACACAATTTAAATGGTTAGTAGTAATAATTTATAAAATTGACATAAGTAGTATATTGATAACGTTAAATAATAATTTTTCTGTCTGAAATTATTTATCCAAGTTTCTGTTGCTGATAAAATTCATTATATTTTTAGGCCCGAAGAGGTTGGCAAAGCCTTATTGAAACTTCTCGACGATGATAAAAATGGCTCATTTCTGAGGATAGACTGCGATGGCTTAAGATATGCATAGAATATGGCACTCTAAAACAGAAGTCGAATATCGATTTCTAATGCTCAAGAAAATTTGCTGCTGTTTGCGAGATTAAAATTTGTTGAAGCTAAGTTTAATTAATTTTACAACTCCGGAAAAAATGGATTGCTTTTTATATTCACTTTATGTACTTTTCATTTGTTGTATTAATACTGTTTTGTAATTAAAATAAAATAATCAAAAATCGAAGTCCAGTGTTTATTTACGTTAGATAATAGATGGAAGAAATTCAGGATTTCAGTTAAGTTCTTTATTGCACTATGTTTTGGCAAACGACTTACGTGATCTACGATCTGAATATCTTCTTACATCAATTGTTTCTATATTTTTCCTCGTACATCTCAAAACCTGTATAAAACACCATACTATAATAATTGAGCTTCAGCAAACATGAGTATAGCAAATCTACATCTTACGGCAGCAGATGCTGAAGTCAAAAAATGGTCTAATCAATAAATACCGTTTGAGCTTGGGAAGATTAACAACGGCAGCCGCCATTCATATCGAATTTTCATATACCATGCTTATTCTATTATTAATTGCAAAACAATTTTATTGCTTCTACTCTTTGGAATTAATAACGACAAATTCTTTATCAGAATAAATTAGACAATTTGTAGAATGCGTTGTCTCTTATTGAAATTGCTGCTTAAATAAGTTTTTAAATCTTTTCAATAAAAAATTATACTGACGGTTATGATTTACGATATTTCCGTATTTTAAAAATAAGTGTCCGTTTGAACAGTCGCTTCATTTAAAACAGTGCGGTCTGGAATAACTTCACCTGTCTCATGAACTAAAAAGAAAACTGTAAAATACCTGTTTTTTCTCCTTAACACAGTACAACACTTTCCTTTGTTTAAAAAAATAAAAAATATCACTGCACATTTCTAAATTAGAGTTGTAATATCCAAGTAGCACAAATCGTTGGCATACAGTTGGTCCTACGTTGCCATCCACGGTTGGCCACGTAGGCACTCTGTCTTACAGTTACCCAACCAACCCTTCTCCAACGATGGCCCAACTAAGTTGCTACTGTTGGGCCAACCAAGTTTTCTATGTGAACCTACGATGGCCCCTACCAAGTTTTCTTATTTTTTAGGTCTTATATATACCTAGATTTTCAACAACAAAAAACTGGAATTTTGAAATGCGGGAATAAACCCGGAAATTTTGGAAACTTTGGTGGGAAGGAACTATTTTTACAATGTTTACATGACTAATAAACTGCTTACTGGAAGATTACTTTTAGTTTTTTTTTATGAAATTATACATGTAGCATCGAGACTGCCATAAATATTGTCACGTAGATTTATCGTGGTAAATGCGAGAGGATAGAAATAATCACACGATAGAATAAGATCTCAACTCGAGCTTCATAGAACCACCAAGTACCATTTACAGAAACTTATATACAGGCATGGAACATTCTAGACTGGAATGTTTTGGAAATAAATCAAAGATTAATTTACATATTATTAATTTGAATATTCTAGAAAAGACGAGAAATGTGAAGTAAATTAAGAAACAAAACATAATTATATGAAATATTTGACCTCTCCCGGGCCTGAACTTGCGTCCCATGGTTCCACAGACGTGAACGCTACCACTAAGCCATGGGGGTTTGTCTACTCTTGCTTACATTTCTCCTCCCTTAGAGGACAGCGTCTCTCTGCTTTCTTGTTTGACTCCTTATCACTGCTCTTTTAGATACTACCACATTCTCTTCTTCACCCAATTGTTTCTTTGGTTCGTAGTAGGGTTTAATTCTGAGAACGTGGACAACATCCTTTAATTTACGTCTCTTTTTATCCGTTTCCATGCTTTCCACTTCATAGGTCACTTCAGACATTTGGCGAGTAATTCTATATGGGCCGAAGTAAAGATGCAGCAGTTTCTCAGACAGTCCGACTTTTCTAATTGGGGTATAAACCCAAACAAGATCCCCAATTTCATAGGAAACAGATCTATGTCGAGCATCATATCGTCGCTTGTCTGAAGCCTGGGCATCCTTTATGTGTATTTTAGCGAGTTGTCTTGCTTCCTCAGATCTAGTGATGAGTTGTTGAACATAGCTATCGTCATGGTCTTGATCATTATTGTGAGGCAAAATGACATCGAGGGGGTTGTGATGTTACGACCATAGATCAAGAAGAAAGGGCTGAATCCTGTACGACTTTGCTTTGCAGAGTTGTATGCGAACGTCACGAAAGATAATACCGTGTCCCAGTTCTTTTGCTCCAAGTCAGTGTACATTGACAACATGTCGGCAAGCGTTTTATTGAACCTCTCCGTCAATCCATTTGTCTGTGGGTGATAGGCGGTTGTCAAAAGGTGGGAAGTCTGACATAATTCATTTATGGTTTTCACCAGATTAGACAGAAAAGTGCGTCCACGATCGCTGATCATCTCCTTGTGAGAGCTATATTTAAGAATAATTTCCTCTACTATAAATTTGGCAACTTCGATTGCTTCCCCGGTGGGCAATGCTTTTGTAACGGTGAATCTTGTCAGGCAGTCTGTGCAGACAATGATCCATCGGTTTCCATTTCGAGTGACGGGAAGCGACTAAGCAGATCAATACCGACTTTAACAAAGGGTATATCGGGTGGCTATATTAGTTGAAGTCGTCCTGGAGGAAGTTGAGGTGGAGTCTTTCGTCTTTGGCATTCTTTGCAATGCGAGATGTATCTTCGGGTGCTTCCGTATAACCCGGGCCAGTAGTACTTGCGTCTAATACGATCGTAGGTCTTGGCAAATCCGAGGTGACCGGTAGTTGGCGCATCATGAAGGCTTCGCAGTATATCTCCTCGAAGTTGCTTTGGCACTACCAAAATCCACTGTTGCCCCATAGGATCAAAAGTTTTCTTGTATAGAACGCCGTCTTTTAGAAGGTAATTTTGATATTCATCTCCTCGCTTGAGAACTTTGATGATGGGCTTCAGCTTCGGATCTTTCAGCTATTCTTTGATGTATTCTGTGACACTTGCAAGGGTTGGAATCTCGTCGCACGTCTCTACTGAAGTTGATATAAGGGGGTTTCTTGAGAGTGAATCGGCATCAGAATGCTTACGCCCACTCTTGTAGACAATGGTAGTGTCATACTCTTGTAATCGTAGTGCACATCTTGCAAGTCGACCAGATGGATCTTTGACATTGGCTAGCCAGCATAGAGAGTGATGGTCCGTCACTACGGTAAAGGGTTTACCAAAAAGATAGGGACGGAATTTGCTTATGGCCCAGATGACAGCAAGGCATTCCTTTTCCGTAGTGGAATAGTTCTTTTCAGCTGGGATCAGAGATCTTGAAGTGTAGGCGATTGGCTTTTCCTGACCATCCTGCATCTGTACTAGTACGGCGCCAATACCATACCCGCTAGCATCTGAATGTATGAGGGTGTCCGTTTCCGGTTGGAAGTGTCCTAAAACGGGATGGCCAATTAACTATTTCTTTAGCGTGGCAAATGAATGTTTCTGTGGCGATTTCCAAACAAATTTCGCATCTTTCTTTAGTAATTCCTGCAGTGGTCGGGCAACGTTTGCAAAATTTTTGATGAAACGGTGATAATACGAACGTCGGCTATATTTTGAGGAATAGGAAACTTTTCGACGGCTGCGACCTTTTCTGGATCTGGATAAATCCCGTGTTCGTCAACTAGGTGTCCTAAAATTAACAACTTCTTTATACCGAAACAGCATTTACTTGAGTTTAGTGATAGTCCTGCTTCTTGGAGGCATGTCAAAACTTTCCTCAAACGCACTTGATGTTCTTGGAAATTCGGCGCAAACACGATTATGTCGTTGAGGTAGCACAGACAAATGTTCCACTTGAGGCCTCGGAGTACCGAGTCCATCATTCGCTCGAACGTGGCAGGTGCGTTACACAATCCAAACGGCATTACTTTAAATTCGAATAGGCCATCTGGTGTCACAAAGGCAGTCTTCTCCTTATCTTTATCATCTAGCTCTACTTGCCAATACCCAGACTTTAAATCCATCATTGAGAAAATCCGTGCTCCAGCGAGACAGCCTAAAGCGTCATCTATTCGGGGTAATGGATAAACGTCTTTCTTTGTGACTTTATTTAGTCTTCTATAATCAACGCAAAATCGCCATTCACTATTTTCCTTCTTCACAAGGACGACGGGGGAAGACCACGAACTTTCTGATGATTTAATTACATCTTCTTTTAACATTTTCTGCACTTCTGTTTCAATAACAGCCCTCTCGGCAGCAGATACTCGATAAGGTCTATGTTTTATTGGAAGACTGACACCCGTGTTAATCTTGTGCTTGACAGTCGTGTTTCCGTGGTTCTTCGACGCCCTGTTGAAATAAAAAATGTCTCCGAAATCCTCTAATAGATGTAGAAGATATTCTTTTTCATCTGAAGTCAATTCCGCATCTAGGAGTTTTCTTAATTTTTCTCTTGCGTTAATTTTCTGGACTGATGATTCTTGATGTCTTTCACTGGATTGACGTCATTCAGAGAACAAATGGTTTCTCTTCTAAATTTGTCAGCGTTCCTATGTTCATTCCTTTGAGGTATCAGTTGTGGTTGTTGTGAATAGTTCGGAATCCAAAGCTTACAGGTGCCCTGTTCTACTTCAAGAAGTGTGGCTGGCATACAAATTTCTTTTCCACACAGTAGGTACTTATTGCCGGTAATCAATGACTTCTTGGAATTATTAATGGTTGGGCTAAGGGTGCAAATTTGTTTTATGGCATTTGCTTCAATGACGTAATCCGTAGAGGCAAACAAGGAACATTCGGATTCACTGGTTTCAGTGTCTTCTGCGAGTAGATCTGCAAATTGAATTTCTTCCTTTCTACAGTCTATTACGGCATCAGTTGCATGGAAAAAGTCCTATCCTAGTATCATCTGGTGACTACATTCTGGTAACACTAGAAATTCAACTTGTCCAACGTTTCCATTTAAGTCGATTTTAAGCACGCATCGTCCTGAAGATGCTACAATTTTACCGTCGGTGGTTTTTAGTGTGGGTCCTTTTTCGGAAAACGTAGGAACGTTGAGTCGTCTTCGTAATTCGTCGGATATAACTGAAAAATCAGCACCCGAGTCGACGAGGGCTCTTACACATTGTCCATTTACTTTAACGTAAGTGGTGTTCTCCCTCAATTTATTGGTGGTATACGGCGGAGGATTTTGTTCAGGTGCAGCCTAACCTCCAACACAGGTCGCCTGATCTAGTTTTCCTCATTGAATCGTCGAGGGGAGCGGTTGGATCGGCGTACAGGTGATTGCGACTGTCTTCGATTAGGGGAGCGGCGGGGATAAGGGGAACTGCTTTTTTGACGGGTCGGCGTAGGATGTGAATAGTTGTCGTCGGCTCCGTAGCTTTGAATTAATTCCATATCTAAATCTGAGTCCCGTCGTGAATATGGAGTGCGGTTGGCTTTAACTGAAGCGAAAACTTGACGTCGCTCTCGACAGTACCTGAAGACGTGTCCTGGGCGTCCACAATGAAAGCAATGCGAGACATTGTCATTAGTTCGCCAGACGTCAGTTTTACGTGGTGGAGCGGCGTTGCTTCTCTGTATTCGTCTTTGTTGTAGCTCTGCCGGAGTCGAACGTCGTATGGGAGCGGTATTTCGTCTTTGAGGGGTCGATAGTGGGGAAAATGCCTGCATGACGACGGACTCACGGACGATAGATGCAACGTCAGCAGCAGATTCAAGTCCATACTGGAGGTCTTGTACTTTCGGAAAAAATCGCTGAATCTCTTCCTTCACAAGTGTTCGCACGAGAGATTTTAGATCGTCTTCCTCAAGTCCTGAAGAAGCAGCAGAGATGTTTGGAAGTCTCTGGAATTTTTCTTTTGTGATACGCCTCCGTCGCAAGTTTTCAATTTGGCGGCAGCGTTCGACCAGGTCTTTTGTTATGGAGTAGTCTTGGACCAGCAGTATCTGGTACAGTTCTTCGTTTATCCCTTTCATGAGGTGCGCTATCTTTTCATTCTCGGACATAGATTGATTGACTCGCTTGCATAAGGAAAGGACATCTTGTATGTAGGACTCGGAACTTTCTCCTGGAAGTTGTGCTCGAGTCTGTAGCAGTCTCTCGGCTTGGCGTCTGTTTTCCTCTATTCTGCAGAACGTATTTTCCAAACTTTCTTGAAAGGCGGCCCAGTTCGTGAAATCGTCCTCGTTGTTGTCAAACCGTAGTCTAGCAGTATCGGCAAGGTAAAATACGACATTCGCCAATTTCATTTGATCATCCCAGTGGTTATAGCTGGCGATTCGTTCAAAGTCTTTCAGCCACCTTGAGGCGTCTTGTTTTTCGTCACCGGAGAAGACACAGGAATTCCCGAGAAGCTTGTAGGTTAGAATAGTAGGAGTCCCATCCGACTTCTTGTCGCTGTCTTCGACAGTCATTTTCTTCTTACTCCTTGTTGGGTTGGGTAGCAATCCAAACTCAGGAGGAAGTCCTCATAACCGAAGACTGCGTCGTACTTCTTCCGTTGTAGCAATCGGTGTTACCCGGCGCCTCCACCAAAATGTCACGTAGATTTATCGTGGTAAATGCAAGAGGATAGAAATAATCACACGATAGAGTAAGATCTCACAACTCGAGCTTTATAGAACCACCAAGTACCATTTACAGAAACTTATATACAGGCATGGAACATTCTAGACTGGAATGTTCTGAAAATAAATCAAAGATTAATTTACATATTATTAATTTGAATATTCTAGAAAAGACTAGAAATGTGAAGTAAATTAAGAAACAAAACATAATTATATGAAATATTGGACCTCTCTCGGGCTTGAACTCACGTCCCATGGTTCCACAGACGTGAACGCTACCACTAAGCCATGGGGGTTTGTCTACTCTTGCTTACAATATATATGAATACTATATTTTTGTGGATAACTTGTAGAAGTTAAATAAACACTATGCAGTTTTGGTGTTTAGAGGATGGAAATAGAATCTGCATTAATATTTTTACTAGCGTTATTTAAAAACAAATTCAACTAAAAATAATCTGACCACTTTATATTATCAGGAAATATCAATATGCTTTAACATGTAATCTGTAAACTAAAATTATCATTGGACGACTAAAATATTACATATTCGACTAATGAAATTTCATCAGTTCTACATAACGTTTTGTATTAAACAGTGTTTTTATCACTTTAATGTAGCATGAGCATTTTAACAAAACAATTCAAATTGCATACTTTAACATGATAAAAGCCAAAACAATGTTTTACTTCAAAATGAAGTTTAAAATTGTATTCAGATATTTATAGTAACTTTGTTTAAATTACAAATTTATAATATGTGACATTATGCACAATTATCAAGATTGGGTTATTTCTATTTTTGTAAATAATCCAAACATAAAATACGAACAAATTTCAAAATTCTCGGGGGGCCCCTCCCCCCAAAAAACCCCCAGTGTTTTCAGTCTTTACAAAACTCTTACACCACATGCTAAAACATTACTCTAGTGTATGTCTTTATTAATCTTTATCAGGAGATAACCAACCTTGAGGTAGGTGTTCCACTACAAGAATTGCAATACCTCTACAAAGATATACCTAAACTACAAGTTATCATTTATAGTTTAGGTATCCTTGCAGCAGTATTCCGCCTCTTCAATCTTTGCATCATAAAGTTTTAACTGCTTCTGTGGAAACCAGCACCTTCGCTTAATGGAATTATGTTGTCCCCTCAGTCACGACTGATCTGGATAATCAGTACTATACCATGTGAATTGTTAAACAAGAATTATAATTTTCCCTAATGAATACTGTCTTTTTTCTCATAGTACATAAATTAGAATCTAAAGTGTTAGGGAAGAAAAGCTATGTGAAAAAAGAAATATCATTTGTCAACTTTAACAGTTTTCGTTTTAAGTTAGAAATATAAATAGTTAAATACATCTTACTTCGACGTATACAAATTACTTATTAAAAAAATCGTTCCTTTGCAATAGCTTTAAACTCAATACTTGAGAACAAATTTAATATTTTAAAATTCATACTTCATGTTTAGGACATATACAATATTAAAATGTGGATACTGAAGAGTCACTTATAAATATTATCGTATCATGAATTTAAAAATAAATTTTAATTATGTCCAGAAAACTACAAGACGTGTAAAAGCACTTTTTATATAAAAAAAACCTTGGCTCAAAAGTTAGAAATAAAATCACAAACAATTAAATAGATATATTGTGATGTCTCCTCTCTTTCCCACGACGGCCGGGCCGGCCACCTCAGCCGAAGTCCCCGAGGGAACGACACAACAGGAGCGGAAGTGGGTGATAAAACTGCCAACCTTACGCAAGCCTTCAGGGGTCCAGCGGAGTGCGGTTTCTTTTGGCAGACCATCCGCGTGTAAGCCGACAAAGACCTCCGGTTAAGATTGACCACATCCAATCAACACCATGGAGGAAGGCACACGACTGCGGTCGGGTGATTTGTCCAGCTTGAGGACGAATCACCAAGAGGTAATTCATCAACCACTCCCCTGGCCTCTGAAGGTAAGGTGTTTAAAAAGGGAGGAAAAAGAAAAGAGAGGAGGAAATGAAATTGATCAGGAGGAGAGCAATCTCCGTTGTGTTGATTTGAAGATCCGAAATCGGAACTGAGACGACAAACGGGCGTTTTGACCCCGTGTTAGCCGAAGCATCTCGGTTGGAAAGAGTCCCTGTGGTTCACCGTTGACATTTTATGGAGCGTATGTCAACCTCGGTATTTTATACCGACCCTCGGTGTTTTCCATAACTCGCCTTGAGTTACTAAAAACTGCTGAACTCTCATAGTTCACCGAGCTTTACGATAGAGTTGCATCTCAGAGTATTTTCACCGTTAGTAACTTCGACGAAGTCAAGCTACACATTGTTCATTGACTCTTGTGATCTATATCCGGGATTTGGTTTATCTTTGTTCTTGCAATATGTATATACCAAATGTACATAAATTTGTAAAATAGAAATTTAATCAAGATTTTCATTAAATTTAAAATACTGAAACTCTGTGACTTCTTTAAGTCTGTTGATCCTTGATCAAACCCCGGTCACACTGGGCCACGACACCACAATATACATTTTATTTACCAGCAAATTAGCATTACAATTTATCAATAATTTGACAAGAAATAAAATGGTACTACAAGACTATTGTAAACATTTTCACATTTAAAACATGCACTTGAGATTATTTTTATTTCCAGACCATGATAAAAAGATGGGTTGCCATAGGCAGCATGATACATATGCCAGTTTAAGGAAGGTATTTTCTCAAGGGGGGGGGAGGGCAAAGTTAAAATTTGGCCGCCCTTTTAAGTTTGTCATCAAAACAGTAAAATATAATAAATAATTTAGCTTTTAGTTCTTGGAAATATATTTAATTAAACTAACAGAAATATATAAAATTAATAAGATATGAAAGCAATTGAAGTTAATTTTAAATTCGTATATTTTATAATAGATTGTGACATTAATTGAAAAATGGAAGATTATATAAAAATAGTACTCTTCTCTTAAAGAATTTAAGAATAATTTTATATTCTAAAATTCAATTCGTTTGTTAAATAATAAAACCTAGTAATCATTTACAGATCTTTATTTATACATACAATTTAGGAAATGTTTACTTATGTCGAAAAAATACCATTTTTTGCATTTTTTAACATAAATAAAATTTATTAGCAGAGTTATGTGTATTAGGTAATAAATAATTTGTGAAGATGGGATGAAGGTATATATGTAGTTACTTTGGGGTATGGAAAAAAATTATATTTTAAAGAAAAAAAATTAATGTTTGAATTAGTAAAAGAAAAAAAATGTACATTAAATTTTATTTTTGAGTCATTTTGCCACCCGTAGCAGTTGCACCTTCTTGTTCCCCCCTAGATCCGGCACCGACATATGCAAGCATAATGAAAAGTAAAGAAGTTTAAAAAGTAAAAGCATGGTAAATCAATGAAAAAGTTTTATAACATTTGCTTTCTCAGTAATTTCTCGAGATTTTGTTCTTTTTGACTGACCACTATAACATTCTCTTTGATTATCCATTAGTTCCCACCTTTTTTCAAGGAAAAAAATTCAGGACTTTTTAAGGCTTTTTCTAAAAAATTTAGGTACTCTTAAAATTACTGAAAGTTACAAAAGAAATAAAACATCTTAATTTATTTTCTTGCATTTACATTACAATTGGAGTTCATAAAGTCCCATCTTTTCACATAATAACAACAATCTAGATT
>BGPR01048490.1:0-11539 GCA_013235015.1 Araneus ventricosus
CGCACAGTTATGGTGGTCAAGGAGTTCATAAATTACTGGAAATCTCCGATTTCTTTACAGCCATTATCTGCGAAAATATTAAATCTAGAAGAAAATTAAAAGCATGTATTCGTAGGGCATTTACCTTTTTTAATTTGTTAATTCACATATAGTGTGAAAACTGAAGAGGTTTCGAGATATTCAAGAAAATCTGAAAACGCGCATCTAAATGCACATCTAAAACGCCCAGCTAAGGCGTTGTCCTCGTCATCTGACCGAGGTTCCATATTACGATGTCCGTCTGAAAATATCCCTCGTGTTGCCTCAAAGCGGGGCGTTAATATAACTAAACTAAAAGTACTTGGATTATTGGAAGTTTTGTTGTTTTCTCCTTGGTGAATTCACCACTCCAGATTCTAGCGCCATAAAGTAGTGAGCTATTACAGAAAAATACCATATTTTCAAAAGAGTGCATGAGAGACCCAAATCGGAGCCAGGCACCTTTTCAAAACGGGACAGTGATAGAAAAGTTATTAATTTTAATTTCTCGCACAGCTAGATTTAGAAAAGGCATTTGGTTTCTGCCTAAACGTCAATATTTAATTTCAAATATTTCAATTTTTAAAATCCAACTAACGTTAGACATGCAAGCAAATTCTTTCATTCATTTCAGTAGCCAAAGGCAGTAGATTTTTGTCTTGTTATTTATAACATTTTGTTTCAGTTTTGGAATTATTATTAAAATGTTAAACCTATTGAAAACACGCATAAATTGGAGGAAAAGACTAAGACGTCAAGAGTTAGAAGAGAAGTGTTGAAAATCAAGTTCCTTCTGAATCAATCGAATAGTTCAATCAAATCGAATTTGTTACTTAGGTAGACTTGACTTATACTGTACTATAACAAAAAAGAATAAGAAGTTAAGAGTTAACCCGCGAGGACACGCAAGGGGGTTCCGACATCCCACGCCATGTAAAATGTGAAAAATACTGACTTCCCTTGAAATGAAATGAGTCAAATCCATGTTATTTTCCTTTAAAGTCACATTCAACAGACGGAACGTTTTTCAAAAAAAATTCTGTTATTTTTTATTGGAATTCACCATAAAGGATGTGAAACAAACTCTTCGTTTCTTTGTTCAATTGAATGATCGTATTTATGGACAAAACAATAATGATGAACCGTTAAAAGAAGGAATCATTATTATGACTCGATAATTACAATATGTCATAAATAAATCATTTATAAGAAAGTTTGAATATCATCGTAACAAATGAAAGAAAAAATACCTGTAATTAGGACAGTTTTCTTCTTGACGTCTATTTCACCTTGTAAACACCACTTCTTGGTGATTCGAAACGTTATCAGAGTTACTACTAAAATGTTGCCGTAGCAGCAATTCTTTAGATGAAATTCGCCACGAAGGAAAACAAACTGTAATGTACTAGCTGAAGAGCAAAAAATACCAATGTGCAGTGGGCTATCAAAAATGCATAAAACTTCTCCGTGTTTTAATGCAAGCTGATGGAATGGAGAAATGGCAGGAAATGACTCGTCAATAATTTTTCGAGGCACAAACTTGTTGTTTCCCTCTTATTGAAACAGGCTCATAGTAAAACCACATTAATGCGAAACGGCGGTTAACTATCCTGAAATTCAAAACATTGTTAGACAAATCAGATTTTTCTTTCTTCAAAAAACTATCTTTACCTTCGGAACAACTGCATTTGCCGTTCTTTCCCTTTCAGCTTTCTCGCACATGAAGAATACAAAGGGAAAGTATTGCAATTGAGAAAAATTTCGGAATAGAAATTTTGATGAATCTTCACGTTTTATATCTCATTGAGTCTGTAAACTATTAGGATTGTGAACAGCCTCGAGTTAAAAAAAACAATCTAATATTTAATTTCCATCTCAGTTTTTAAAACGTTAGTCTTTTTTCGAGTGCCAAATGTTTACACAAGTCTCTGCTTTTATCAGTATTAACAATATGGCAATTAAATGCCTCACCATTACCAAAACAAATAAAAAATTTTAATGTTGCAACAAACTCAGTGATTCGATAAAAATTGAAATAATTAAAACTGCCGCCATCTTGAAGGCAATCAAAGAATAAAAATCCTTACACATACGCCACTTTTAATGACTTCAAGGAAATTCCATATCAAATTTGAAGAATATGGAAAAAAGTGTTTGGTCGTTACAGTGTTACAAACAAATTTACAGATAAACAGACAAAAACATAAGAAAGGCGTAGTTCTGGTCCGCGCCGTAGATTTTTCGTGAAAACGTCTGGATAAAATCATAAAAGAAGTGTATCGTATTAATATGTAATTTAATTATCAGTCTCTTTAATACACTATTTACACAGAGTATTATAATGGTTACAGAAAAGATAAATCAGAAGCTACCACAGACCCTTGCTACATGGGAGAAACGTGTGATTTATCTATTTTGTAAGCATTATACTATTCTGTGTATTACAGAGATTGATAATTTAATTACGTATCAATACGAAACACTTGTTTTATGATTTTATCCCAAGGTTTTCAGGAGAAATAAACGCCGTGGACCCGAATTGCGCCTTTCTTATGTATTATTTAGAGTAGCTTTTGATGGCGCCATCTGTTGACAGTATATAAAACTACATTTCGCGTACGCACAGTAAGACATTATTTACTACAAATGTTCATATTTCCGGTAATATTCAAATTTTTGAATTCCAATTTTAATACAATGTTTCTTAAACGTATTGTCAAGTATTCTGTAAGTTTCGTACAATTTGAAAGAAAACTCTGCACGTTATAATGAAAAAACATGCGGAGTTCGAAGTTTTCAATTTATTACCGATTTTTATTTATATTCTTATAAATATTTTTATTGTATGAATTTGGGTCCTAGTAATGCTCCTCAAGCTCTTTAAAATGACACCAGAATCAAAAAATTTGCTTGCGTTTCTGCAAATTTGCAAATTCAAAAATTTCTGCAAATTTGTCACAAGTGTGCAAGTGTGAAAGAAGCTTGCAGCAAGTTAACACAAGCCTCGAAGTCACCGTAGGACGAACTTGCAGCAAGTTTGCCGCAAGCTTGCATTGCAAACTCATTGCAAATTATAGCAAAAACAGAGTACGAACACAACCCAGGATAGAACTTGCGACCTATCGGTTCGGAAGCTGACGCTGTAACCACTGTGCCAGTTAAACTCTCAGAGGAGAAGATAGATTTCGTTAATACATCGTTCCATTCGATTCGTATACGATTTCTTTTAAACTATTCTCTTGATTTCATTAATTTTTTGAGTTGCGAATATGATTTGAAGTCAAAGAGAGAGCGATTTTCGCTAATATCTACGTTTTGTTAGTAGAATAAATTATGAAATTAGAGTTCAAAAGTACTTACTTTAAAATGGGACAAAATATATAAGTTTATTTGCCAACAAACATTGACTGTTTTTTCGGTTTAATTTTGTTTATAAACGCTAAAATTTCAACATTAAGAAAAAGGCGATATAGTTTTCTTTAAAGTGCGAGTGATATATTTAGTAAAAAGATGGAAAATGTTTCAAAAATTTTTTATCAAAAAGTTAGTTTTTTTTACAAATTATCATTGATTTATTGAATTAATAAAACGAATGACGGTCTAGGAGATGCTATTAAAAATTGAATGTTTTTTTTAAAACAGAGACAAAGATAATTATCTCTTGATGCTGTCTTTGCTGGAAGCTTGTTTTGCAAACTTGCAGCAAATTTGATTTGCAAGGGAGGTGGCGCTATTTTGTCACATCGAACTTGCGGCAAATGCGTTGCAAGCGAGGGTGGCGCTAGTTGTCACAGCGAAATTGCTACAAGTTCGTTTCAAGTTTGACGCGTCAAATTTTGCCGTGGCAAGAGAACATCAAATCAAAATCAAACTTGCTGCAAACTTACGTGCTATCTGGGATAGAATACCTAAAATGTTATAATTTTTTTTTCCTTCATCTACAATTAGCCTATGGCCTATAAGGAATTTCGTAATATTGCTGATGAAAATTGTTTACTTTAAAATACTTTTTTTCTCTGGGCTAGAGGAATATCTTTAAAGTTTCTGTTGCTATACTTTCAAGTTTCGCTTAAAATTTCTAATTTTTTTTTACTCTGTATTTATAAGAGATTTTAAAATATATTTTTTATCCGCGTATCTAAACTCCCACATATTGAGCATTTGAGAAATAATTATAGTTGTAATGGTACTGCCATTTGCTTCCTGCGACGAGATATATTAAAAAACTCAAAATGACCGACAGATGGCATAATCAGCTACACCGTTTTTCGAATTTGAATTCACTTTAAAAATTTGATATCCTAATAAGTAGGGAGGAAAGCGTACTTAAATAAAATACTTATGCATAATTTATAAAGGAATATAAGTAAATGCCTTTGGTGCTAAAGAACGTATAAAAATATCTTCTAATACCATCACTATTACGAAAAAAATCTCAGACTTAAGCAAACACAAAACTTCATGCCACAATGTAAATAACAACCTTCCATATATTATCATCTATCCAAAGTTCCATAAACAGTCTATAAAATTTAGATACTTAAGTTTCGGTGGGAACACCTATATGAACAAACCTGGAATAAACTTCTCGAAATATCTCAACATAAGTCAAGTTTATTGAAGACGGAAATTTTGAAAGGATAAATAAAAACGATAATATAGTTTTCGAATTCCTTAAAAATAATAAAATAGATACAATAGAAACCTATGATTTTCAAGACATCTTCACAAGCATCCCATTAGATAAATTACAAGAAGTTTTAATGAATTATTTCTACGACTTAAAAAGCTTACTAATCATCCCAGTAACATTCCGGAAAGAACCTACAAATTACTGTATTTAAAATAACTTTATTTTCCACGGGGAAAATATCTTTCAGTAAATTAAAGTCACCAGGGACCAGCTATTCTTCTCTACTTTCCAATCTTTTTCTGCACTTTTTTTAAAGGACTTTCGTTTTAAATTTAAATTCAGCATTCAGATTCATTGATGAACTCATTATTTTCATGCAACTAATAATAATCTCTATCAAAATAAACTTAAATTAATCAAAACAAGTAACTATCAAGATCAAGAAATTTTCTAGGATTGAATTATTGATTGCCAAAATACTTTAAAAATAGATATTTATGAGAAACGAAACGAGTTTAAATTTAATGCCGATAGATATATTTTTGGAATTCTAACATCTCTACTAATATTTACAAAACCACTATCATTAATCAACTCATAAGAATTAACAAAACATGCAACGATAAAAATTCAATCAAGAAACAAATTCAGTGCCTTAGAAATAACCCCTTCATAGTAATAAAATTCCTACCTCCTTCTACGAACCTTTAATTAATGACTTTGAAATGTAAGTAAAAGATTGCATATTAGAGCTATTACTATGCATATTAGAATTTTAATACTGTGTAACTTTTTATCCTTAAATCTTCTAAATTATTGACGATATAATAATTTTTAATTTTCAAAACTTCAGCTCTATTTGCAATACCATCTACCCAGAAGAACACAGACTAATTAAAACCAGCAACAATCAATCTCCAGCGATTTTTCTTGATTTTTGCCTAGACCACAAACACGAGTTAAATATTGACATTCAGGACAAGAGAAACGAATTCAAATTCAACGTCAATAAACTTATTTTTTGGAATTCTAATATCTCATATAAAATCTACAAAAACACAATTATCAATCAACTTATAAGAATCAACAAAATTTGCAATAACACTAATTCTGCCAGAAAGCAAATCATGCATTTAAGAAATAGCCTCAACATTAATAAAACTAACTACTCACTTTACGAATCTCTGATTAATGGTTTTGAGATGCAAGTAAAGGATTGCTTATCAGAGAGATGTCGAAGCAAAGTATAATCTTCGCGGTAGGGTCACTCAAATCGATAATGCCTGATATTTTACATCCAAAACGCATCTTTTAGACATCTTTCACTGTTTTTTTCATATTTTACTGATTTCATTGACTATTTCTCTACGCTTTCTATCGTTTTCGCTCTTCCATTTAATCTTCATCGTTACCAACACACTATACTCCCTGGCATCAGACAAAGTTAAGCGCGAAACTTGTAACTCGATACCCTGTTCACACCCCTTCAACGTCAGTTTGTACCGTGACACTCCGCAAACACTGCCACATCAATATCCGCCCTTCTGATACGTAAAATATTTATTCTTACTTTTCTCTAATGTTATCACATCGTTCATTTGTTTTAATTATTCAAAACTCCTCTCTCTGTTTTGGTTTGGCATTAGGAATGAAAATTAGTGTTTTAGGCTTTACAACGTAACTGATAGCAAGGAAATGTCAAACTTTTTATCTTTTAACAATTTACAATAACTTTATCCCCTGTGCTTTAATTGCATTTTTCATTTTACGTTTTATACTCTTTCATTTTACGATTTATATTCTATCTATCACAGCGCTTTTGATATTGCAGCTTTTAGCGCATTCATTGAGTATGTTATATATTTATATATAATTTTCCATCTGTTACTATTCGCATTTTTGTCTTTACTCGGATATACTTTCAATTCGTTTTTCCATATCTTTTCGAATTTGATATGAAAGAGCTTGTTATTTTATTATATTTTAATGTTTTTCTATTATGCTTTGCTTCTTTTATAATATATATGTATATAGTTAAATATTTTAATTAATCACAAAATTTTTTTTATTTTAAATATTTACAAATATTAATCTAGAAAATGAAATTAAAATCAAATTACCTTATTAATAATCATACAAATGAAATACAAAAGATAGTTTGATTAACGACTATTACACTATGAAAAAAAATAACCTAGAAATGGAATTCCAACAATCAAATGCTGATCAGCCTTGGGAACTGATTTGTCGCATTAATCTAGATTTGAGGGTCCAACCCTCTGCGAAAGCCAATTGTTGGAAAAACAAAAAAAAATAGGGGAATAAATCCCAAAATATTTCAAGATTAGAAATGAAAAGGTATATAACTTATAACATACCATTTCAATAGTTATAATTATTGTTATTACTTCAGCATTATCCTAAAGACAGTTCCGTATTTATAGTGAAAATATTATTTCTAAATTAAGCTTATAATACTATAATAAAACACTATAAAAATATTAAATTTAAATTAAATTTAACCTTTTGTAATAATATATATATTTTTTGGAAATGAACATAAAAATAAATAAATAAATGAATATATGATGCAATTTTATTCTTAGTATAGTGGCGCCATCTACCTATGAAGTGATTTACTAAAATCTTTGTTAATTACATTATATATGATCATATCAAAAATAAATCTAAAAGACTTTTAATTTAATGTTAAATATTTCTTATTAACATAAGCATACATGAAATTTATAGGATACCCATATCTTATCGCATTTTCAAGAAATGTATCAATATGAGACTGCTGTTTTAATCTGTCTGTAACTAAAATAGTGCTTCTATGAATATAATTTAAGGCGATATTTCTATAAATTTGAAGACTAATGTTGCTATTACAAAAAGGTAACTTGTTTATATTGAACTGAAAAGTGTTTCTTTTATCACAAATCTCTGTGCTTAATTTATTATCAACTATTTTTATTTCAAGGTCTGGAAAATTTGCATAAGAAAAGCCTTCATGAGTTTTTAGTCATATCAAATATTCTGGATAAAAGTCAATTTGTGGTGTGTAGTCTTCTACTGTTGAACATATTAATAAATCGTCAATCTATACATGATATAAGAATTATTGTAAATATTTTCTTTTTCAAAATAGTGTAAATATAAATTAGCTAGAGCATTACTGGCTGGTCCACCTTGTGGAAGTCCTTTAATTTGTTGGTATAATTTATTGTCAAAGCTAATACAATTTTCTTTTAATATAACTTCTATTAATGCTTTATATTTTTAATATTAATCATTTTATTTATGCTAAAATATTCATGAATCTGTAATTAAATTTTCATATCTTTAATATCTATGTATACTATTGAATAAATGTTGAAAATCGAAAATATGCACTGAATAAAAATATATATCTTTAATACTATTTATAATTTCATAGATATTATTAATATTAACTGCATTATTTTGTACTTTTAATTGTTTTATAAACTTATAAACTCTTGAAGATATTTTTGTAAAATTATATATATATCTTTAAATTTACCTTTCTGAGTTTAATAATTATTGAAAATAAAAATATTGAATGAAACGTTTTTAAGAAATATTGCATTTGGAATGAAAAGTTGAACAGAAATTATTGCTTCGTCATTTTGTATATCTCAAGCTATCTAAGTGCTATTTTCGAAATGATTCTAGATTTCAGTTCTTCTAAAATGTATTTCAAATGTGAAAATAATTCTAAAAACTAATGAATTTGATAGAAAATAATTTTTTAGAGTTATAATTTCTTTTTAGTTTATCATTTATAAATTTTTAGAGTTATAGTGTATTTTATCAACATTTATAACAAATACCACACTGAGACCCAATATAAGGTAAAAATAAAAGCAAATCCGATGATACAAATGAATTTCATAAATAGAAGACATTTTTCAGATAAAATGAACCGAAACTGTTGAATGAAACGTTGATAAAAAGTTGAAATCTTCTAAACATTTACTTTAAGTTTTTAGTTTGTGCCTCGATTCATATAATTCATAGATGCCATGCACTTTTACCATAACTGGCCTGTAAAGGAAACACATTTTTAATTTCAATATTCACACTTCTATAGAGATATTTAAGAGCTAGAAAAAAGTTAGTAATTTTATGTTACATAATTTAGGGAACTTATTGGTTCACCAATTTATATATGCTGCCTTCTCACTTTCTTTCTCGAAGAAAATTTAAATATCAAGTCCATTTTCTAAATTCCGTTTCCTTTCAATTTCCTTATTGTCTTTTTCTTCAGTTGCATATTTATAGCATTTTTTTATTACAAAAGCAACTTAGTTCCTCAACATTTTATTAATTTCTTTCCTAAACACTTTTTAGTCCTCTGTAGAAATGTAATTTAAATTACAGAAAAAGCTCAAACGTATCCATTATAACTTTAAAAGAAATATTTTTTAAAATAGGAAAATAGAGGAAATTGGTTTTCAAACGAAAATAGCTTAGAAAAAAATCCAATTCATCTCATAAATTATTATTATTTTATTCTTGATGATATTCATACAACGGGGACAGCAACTGAGTCAACATTTCTTTCTCCAATTTCCACTTTTGTCCAAGGCTTTTGACACACGACCATAAATTTACTGTCTGTACACAAGACAAATATCCAGCAGAAATCTCACTAAGAGACCATTATCTTGCTTCTCTCTGAACTGAGACTTAGACTACCAGCAATTGTGACATTTATTTTCAAGAAGAAATCGTTAAAAGTAAAAACGGTCAGGTAACAACCTTCAAGTTCATTTCAAGGAGTTTATTTCGGTGTTTTCCTCCATAATATAGATCTTTGAAACCCGTAAAAGATTGGTACAACGAGTTTTATATAGCTGCAGAAGCTAAACCATCAGTTGATATATTTGTCGTTCAACATTTAACGCTTGAACTTCCCTAGTTGAACCCTTTTATTCAGATATGCGCACTTCCAATGAGAAGTCTCCGGGATGCAACCCTTTCATTTATGAAGCTCCATATAATTCTTTATTTTTTACATTAAAGCCGATTCCCTACTTTCTAGAAAATGTCTTTGCTCCAGTTTCATTTTGAGAATCAAGATTCAGAATATTGATATGCGTCTTCTGCTTTTAATAGAAAACTGTTTTCTTTAAGTGGCAGGTTTTTCTAATTTGATGATGATGCTAATTTGAGTGAGAAAAAGCATATAGATATCCGTTAAACTTTTCAATGCACCCTAGCTGTATTTTTAGAATGTGAGGACATTTATTTGCAATTCAGAAACTGAAAAGTTCATATAAACTGTTATAAATTTCAATTTCAATTTAATTTCGTGTTTTTCATTATTGCAAATTTATTTTTTACTATCCATCTACGTCGACCAGCTGGTTCGCCAGTCTTGTATTAATAGTAATAAGGCGTATAAACATATCAATTTTTTAAGCTGAATGCAATAATTGCAGTAAGGTCAAAGAAACGAATTTAAAATCAGAAACAGTGAACTGGTTAATTAGTATAACTGAATTTAAATTCTTTACACACGGAACGAAAATGTACAGGATGTTTTTGCATGAAATTAACTCTTAGTTAATCCCTTACATTTAACTGTTAAAAAATGATTAGTAAAAATATTTTTAGAAAATCTTCTGTAAAAATAATTGAAGTACAATAATTAAATTTCTCAGCTAAAAATAATTTGAATGTTAAAACTAATTAAAACTCAAAATAACTAAATAAAGTTTTCCTGTAAAGAATAAAAGAGAATTGACTACATTTTATGAAACACAAAACTAAATTCATGATAACCATTTAAATCCAGTGAATGAAAACAACCATTTATAAATTCAAAAAATTATTGAATTGAAATGCTTGAAAAAAAACAAATATTGAATAATAATTTTGTGCATAACAGAACAACAAACACGCACTAAGAAGCTGAATATCTATAAACTATAAAAACAAAAATTGCGAAATAATAGCTAATAAGAGCAAATGATAAATAATAAACTAAAACAGACATACGTTGGGATAATAGTTATTCTCTTTGCGGAGCAAAGTAAAAGATAAAAACACACATCACCATCCAACAGTGTACAGCCACCGGTAGGGGCCGGCATCTGCATTTCATGGAAATGATTCAGGCTTTTAATTGCTAATAGTTTTGCTCCTTGTAAATAAAAATGTGCATTTCGAATGGATGGAAAAGAAACATTTAAATGAGGAGAGAATTTTATAACTCAAAAGACATGTTTAAAAATTACTGAGAAAATAGTATAAAATAAAGTAAGTAAAAGTTAAGTGAGAGTATTGGAAGAATTTAAATCTAATGTTTCCTTTTAGGTATGCAAAAAACAGGTAGAAAAGCTAACGAAGTATTTGTTGACACTGACGAAGGCAAATCTCAGGCGAGATTCGAACCCGGGGTGAAAAGATGGCAAGAACATGTCTAACGTTTAAAACAGTAGTCATGGAGTATAGGAAAAAAAACTGGGAGCAGAAAATGCTGAAGAAAGAGAAATTAGTTGTATAAAATTGGTCTGGGGCGCTTACGATTTACATAAAGTGATTTTTAATATTAGGGACATAGAATTTTTTTGTTAATTTTAGAATAAGCTCTTTAAAGCTAGGCAGCTTAAGCGCATTTCTCAGATCAGAGTTTAAAATATGGAACGCTTCACGATTTTACGTGTCATCCTTCCGCAGGGGCCATGCTAATTTTCTCTGTATCGTTCCAATTTTAGTATATTCACTGCCGAAGCTACTACATCAATAATAATTTTGTTTTGAATATCCGCGCAATCATAACGATGACAAACAGTTACTGTGCTCCTCCGAATCTACGTCACTCTCAAATCTCGAAACATCGACCATATCTTTCTGATT
>BGPR01048491.1:0-11539 GCA_013235015.1 Araneus ventricosus
GCAATTCCGGATCTTAGATCATTTCAATATTAAGAAGTGAATTTAACATCATAAAATACATAATTCAATTTAAATTTACAAAAAAATATTTATTACTTGTTTTCTTTGATTTATAAACATAATTAATATTATTTCTTATTAATTTTAACATTTTTACAAAACATTTAATTTAAAGTGAGTTGCTTCATTAGTTTTGGTTTTTGATTAAGTAACTTCTCTTTTATGTATCGGCGTTATGTCGGACTCCCGAAATAAAGTCTCTTTGCTCAAGTCCTTTTATTGCAGTGTTCAACACTTCCACTAAGCTGTCAATTGACATTTTATCTTCCGCTAGTGTTTCTTCTTCGCTATCGGATACCGAAGTTTTGGAGTTCATCAACACCATGCTGCATATTTCAGCATCGGAGAGCTGACACACTGTCGGAGCTTTATCGTCGCAATGCAGTACTTCAAAGGCATAATCTTCGTCGATTTCTTGTCCTTTTGACTTGTCGTAATCAAGTAGTTCAAAATTTTTCTTTTCTTTAGAGATCTGAAATCCGTATCCACGTTTCTTCTTCATAGAATATGGTTGCCGGCCAAATATATCAACTCGCCTAAGAGCAGTTCAACATTCGCGAGGGCTAGTTCAGAATTAAAGACGCGAATTTCTACAATATTCCATTCGTTCTGGGCAAATCCTCTTTGTGAGCCAGAAGGGGAGAGGAAGTTGCGCGCGCATCTTATTTGTTAACATTTCTTACATTCTAGACTAGTTCGTTTTGAGTGCTAGAGAGGGGAAGGTATTGTAACTCCACGATTCGTTACAATAGCCCCCGCAATACCTTCTTGTGCATCGTTGCACACATGGTTAAATACTTTCCCATCCCAGATGGTTACGGCCGGTTTCTGCTGACTCTGGGCGCCGATTTGTTAGATAGAAGTTAGGATATTTTCTTTTTTTTTTCTTGTGGATGTTTGACTGTATTTAACTTCAAGGCTGGTCATCATATTAATTCACTTTAAATCTTTATACATAAATAATTTTAAATTAATTTATTATAAGGTCTAGATATTACATATTTTTAGAATTAAAATATTTTCCCAATTTTATGCTGAACTGTTATAGTGTAGATTTGACTTTTGGTAGGCTAGTTGGCAATTGGATTCTGAGATTTAGCAGAGCAGGATGGTTTCATCTAAGTAATGTTGATACTTTTAATCTCAAATTTATTTTCTTTATTTTTTAAAATATAAAAAGGAAACATTATAAAGAGACTCCTTTTTGATTTTCCATCAACCAGTATAGAGGAAGGCTGGACCCTTAAACCCAAGTTCCAACTATCTCAAGGCCTTTTAAAGAAAATCCAAGAACAGCAAAATTACATATTTTAGACATAAAAATGCAAATGATAAATAAATCAAATTAATCATTTGCATTTTTATTTTTAAAATAAATTTGATATGGATCTACAATTTTAATGATAAAACTGTGTACAAAATTTTATCCATCTAACTATTTAAGTTTTTGAGTTCATGTGATCACAGACTTCCCTGGCTTTCTGAAATTAAATAACATGCAAT
This sequence comes from Araneus ventricosus, assembly GCA_013235015.1. NCBI lineage: Eukaryota > Metazoa > Arthropoda > Arachnida > Araneae > Araneidae > Araneus > Araneus ventricosus. Next base: position 1,564 of record BGPR01048491.1, read on the forward strand.
TTTAAAACAGATTTCATGGCAGAGAAAACAAGTTATTGGTATTTAAAACCAAATCCTGTTTAAATATATCAGTTACTTTCAAAATACATCAACATAATTGCAGGACTATTTTACTCGACAGAGAAACTCTCTGCAGCTTTTATTGCATTGTCAAATTAAGCTGTCTTTGAATACACAAAGAGAGAAAAGATCATGAATGGCAGCCTTCCCATACACACAACTCTTTTTCTGGTGGTGGAATTCTCAAGATAAAAGAAAGTCACAAACAGGTTATCTCTTCTGTCCCAATTATATTGGATGAACATTTTGCTTATTTTTCAAGAACCCAAAGAAAAATCAAGTACTTTTCCCAAGGCCCTGAGTACGGCAAATAAAATTAAAGGAGTTTTCAGAGATCAAGGGAACCCTGTGTGGTCCTCAATGCACATGGCTATTTGTAGCTGATGATGCCATTTTTTAGATTAGTTTTTTCTCCATCTTTTAATTTCTTGGGCATTGTGTAATTATATATTTTAGACACATTCCTTTACTTTGATATTGAGGTGCAATTCTTGCCTCAGTTGGGTACTATTATGCATTTTCTAAGGTTATGCAATATTAATTATTTGGCATAGGATTGCAATGCTTTTATTTGGATTTATTGCTACTTTTAGATATTTATTAGGTATTTTTTAGGCTCTAATTGAGCTCTTAGAGCTTAATTTTGATTGTCTTTTTGAAGTATTTTATTTTACTACCTTTTAAAATTTTTAGACAAATCAGCCATTTTTATCACTTTTTAGGGCTAATTTTAGCTCATGTGTTTTTACTTGAGGAACTGTGAAGATTAAGCATTACATTCAACATATCTTTTAATAAACTGAATGGAATGGTTGCGAAAAATTAAGTCCTTATAATTGAAATTAGGGCAAAGCATGTTAAAATATCAGCTTCTAATCATAAGTGATAGAACAATAGGGTCATTCCATGGCAAGTGATCCAATTGCTGGTTGCTTGACCATTTCATAATCAAATAATTTTTTGTTTGTTGATTCCTATATGATTAGAGAGTCTAAGACTAATTTTTACAAAACATGCTGATTTTTGCGTTTCTAGGAGTTTGCGTTAACTTGTATTAATCAGAAATGGTGAAACTGAGGTTGTTGAAACAAAAACCAGTTTATTCAGGAAGAACAGCATTTATTATCTCCAGTACAAATTTAAGGAAAATTGTATCCCAAATAGCAAAAACCAGCCTAAAAGTTCGACTTCAAAAATGACAAATTTTCAATTTTTGAAGGCATACCATTCCCAAAAGGAATCTATTCTCCATATTAATTTTGGGGAATTTGTATCTACCTTAATGTACTGTATTTACAAAAAATTTCAAGCGAGATTTGCTCCCTTTTCGAGTTACAGGGTTCCAAATTCAGAGAATTTCAAATTTTGACAGATAAACCCTCTATACTGTATTATACTGCTGTAAAAATTTCATGTTTGAGATTTATCTACAAGTCAAGTTAGAGGGACTTAAAAATCCAATAATAATAATAAAAAAAAAAACGTATTTTTTCGCAGAAAATTACGGAGCATTAATTTGACTATGTATTATTCTTATCTTAATATAAATAAAAATCATTGTGGGTTTGTATGTTTGTATCTATGTTCCACATCTCCTAAACCACGGCACTGATTTCAACCAAATTTTGCACACTTATTAATTAAGACTAGAGTAAGATTACTGTCAACTTTTTAAAGCGCTAAAGTTAATTAAACAGTCAGTTAATTAAAAAGTAACCAAAACCGTTTTTCCGCTGTAAGTTCGGAGCAAATTATCCCCTGAAAATTATTTTTAACCCATCTTAAAGTTCAAAATTTTACCTTTTTAATGATATCAATTTTATATCTGTGACATTTTTCCTTCAATTTGCATTAATTTTTCAAAATTTAAAAAAAAGTTGACACACAGACGATTTTAAAATAAATCAAATTTAATGATACTAGAATTGATACTGATGAGTTGCTAGGCAACGGTGTAATTACTTTGCCATTATTTTTTCTGTTTATTTTTTTTCTTCAAATATCATTTGGCAATGTTTTCATTGGTTCTTAAAGAATTCTAAAGCTTATTTAATTAGATTAAAAAATCACTGCAGTTCATATCACCTGTCATTTTTACCTGCGTTTCTGAAGAAATAATAAACCCTTAATAATATATTAAATGAGAAAGTGTGTATGTCTGCTTATTACGCTTTCACGGCCAAACTACACGTGGAATAACTTATTTTGAATGTCAAACATCACGTGATCATAAAGAAAGCCGCGATTATGTGATCTTTCTGAGAAAATAAACAAATCATTTATGTACGGAATAATAACTGAAATTACTCGACTCGACCCTTGATTTTCATTTTTCGAGTTTGCAGTCTATTTAATTTTAGTTATTTATATTTGCATCTTTTCCATATCAGATTTTATTCAAGAAGCTGTTGATAAATTGACGCCGGGACAGAAATCTATTGATAGATATAATATAGCTGCAAGAGTTTTTAGATTAAGATTTACAAATTAAAGTTTATTATAACTAAAGGAAAATATGCGACGATATAGTATTTTGTTTTATGTATTCTTTTAAATGGTAGAAGTGGATGACATATAGCATGATGGATGATACACAGATTATAAGGACCTGATGATACCATTGAGTACAATGATGTAATTTACAGTAATGGAGAATATATGAGGAATAGAGAATGGTTGTTGAATTAGTAATTTTGGCACTGATTAATGAAAGTTTAGGTCAGATAAATAAAAAAAATATGTGTTACAAGTAACATCATATCCTGTAGAGTTCTTGAACTCCTTAGAATTGTCAGGGGTACCTTCCGACAAGCTGATATTAAAAGTCGGTGTGCCAGTACTATTGATACGTAACCTCGATGTACCAAGACTGTGCACGGTTACAAATTGCACACCTAGGTCCAAACGTCGTGAGAGTGTTTAAAAACAAGAGTGTTTTAATTTCACGCATTCCGATAATACCGAAGAATTTACCATCCAATTTCAGAAGGTAGGCTCAGGGCCAGACACTCAAAAGGGCAGGCGTACATTTGGAAAACCATATTTTTCCCATGGGCAACATAAGTGGCGTGTTCACGTGTGTCCAGACCACAAAACCTCTACATCCGTGCAAAAAACGTAAAACAAAAAAATGTACTATACAAAAGTGTGTTAGCATAGATAAACAAATTACCTAACTATAACAGCAAACACTCCTGTTAATCGTCCAATAATGTATTATCAACCGTCAAAACTTTTAATTTTCCCTTTCAACATGTAACGAAACATTTACATTCGTGAATTTAAAAAATTTAATACTTCAAATTCTTCGTGCACGAAGTCGCAGGTTACAGCTAGTCTTTATATATAAAAGGGAAATACCATGACTCACTCATCACAAAATCTCCCAAACCATTGGGACTAGAAACTTGAAATTTGGCAGGCGGTTGCTTCTTGGGAGTAGGTGCTCACTAAGAAAGAATTTTTTGAAATTTTAATTAGAATTTAAATTATTTAAAAATTACTTTAAATTTTAACATTTTTCCAGAATAACTTTGGATCCTATTATCGCAAAAAAAACATTTTTACATCATCTTAACGATTAAGAAATTAGCTTTTCAATGACACTAATCTTATTTCCATGTGAATCTTATCTTATTTCCACTTAATAATTTTGATATGTTTTATAGTCACTTCCTGTTCCACAGTATAATTGAGGTTTCTTTATTCACTTTTATAACAGAGTTTTTACTAGGGATGCCATTGTTAAAACTTTAAACAAAAATATTGATATATTATTTACAACTTACACATCACAAAAGTATTGAAATATTATACACTTGGATCATGTTTATCATTCTACCTTGATATGTATTCATTTAGGAGTTTTGATATTTTTTCACTTAGTTTTGAGAAAATGTTATGTGTCCTTCTACAGGGTTTCCACTCTTATTGATGAATAAAATTCAAGGACTTTTCAAGGACCTTTTTTTAAAAATTCAAGGACCATAAAATTACATATTTTAGAACACAAAAATGCAAAGGACAAATTTAAATAAAATATTTTCAACCTTAACATTCAAATGCGTCATCACTTTCTTACTTTTACTTTTCTTGACTTTTAGATGCTTAAGTGAAGAGTATCAAAGGCATATGTTTTGCTCACCTTGCAGTTAGTAACCCAAAATCTACAGTGCAAAGTGAGTTTTGAGATCACAATTCAAGTGCCTTTACTATTAGGTATAGTGTACTACTACTAGATGCTAATTTTACACAAACTACTACCAAGCATTACTTGCGTAGCTCACTTCACAAATACATTAGTCGAAACAAAATTCATTAAAAAATTGTTAGCCAGACAAGAATCTCTATTCTTACTTTTGATCATTGCTTGGGAATGAAGGGGAAAAAAAAGCAAGAGACAGGTACAAATCAACAAACATTTACATTTAAATAAATAAACTTCAAAATACTTAAATTTACATTTTCAGTTGCTCTGTTAAAGTCTCAATTTTTTCATGGATCATTTTGACTTCATTAGCCCTTTCTTTGGCTGTTTTCTTAAAACAACTTTTTATGTTTAATTTTAGTAATCAAACCACTTATATTAATTCTCTATGAACGTTGAAAAAGAAAAAAAAAGTTTTATTAATAAGAACTAATATAAGTAAAAATTGATTACTATAGGTGCCCGTAGGATTTTTTCCAAACAGGAACAAAAACATTTTGATAATAACCGACACTCAAGAAATCTGTAGCCTAATAAATTAATTTTTAAACTTATTAGTTATCTTAATTAAATTATTACTCATTACTTAATATATTTTTCACACGTCCTTAATTTTTCTATTTGGAAAACATGTTGCAGAATTTTCAAAGGGGAAGGCCTCCCTTTTCCTGTGCGACTCATACTAGTAGCCCTCATAGAAACAACTCAAAATGACAGAAAAAGACTAAAGGTTTGTTGAAAATGTGCAAGAGTCGCTCAAAACGGTTGGCATGTCGATCTTCGGCAATATGGAACCAACCCTTCCATTATAGAATCCATTTCTTCAAAGGGACTTCTATGAAATCAACGAAGAAAGAAAAACCATTACCATCAGTCCTTAAAAAAAGACACAAACCTTCTGCTTTGTAACAAGAGCTTTGTGTTCACTGTGTTGATGATTAAAAATATAAACTTTAAAAAAAATCTTAAGCAAAGTAAAATTTGAATAAAAACATCCATTGAACTTAACATTAAAAGACCAAAAAATATGAAAAGGGCAAGATAACGATTTTTTCCAATGTTTATATACTAAAACATGGACGCATAATATTTCTTCATTATAGGAAAAACCATTAAACTTTTGATTCCAAATAATAAATTAAAATACCAGAAGCATAACTTTTCTTCTCAAGTATGTAAAAATAATAATGGTGACAAAAGAAAATTCGCAAAAATGGACAAAAAACGCTGGAATTTACTACTTAAAATTAAATAAATAAAAATCTAATTCAATTTTTTAAAAAATGTACGGTGTGAGCTCCCTCTTGCACTAAACCATCACTTTACCAAATTTAATTGTAGTCACCCCTGTTTGGGAGTGCATAAAGAACAAAAACCGAATCTAATGCATGCATACATACGGAAAAAACCTCTCCTTTTTATAACAGATAATTTCCATCCAATACTTTGAAGATCCCATAATTTATCAAAATGATCCGTATTCATAACAGGGAAAAAAAAAAAAAAATTCACAAAATTAACAACAACAAAAAAATGCTGACATAAAATATTAATAATAACTTTAGGTATTGCTATAATTCACCAAAAAGCTCTCCTTGAAATGGAGAAATGAATTAATTCTGGTTATAACTCCTACTTGATATTAAATCATTAAAGAAACAAACAGTATCCAGTGTGGTGCTAACTTTTTTTTCTTTGGATATACACAGGAAGGAAAATTTACGATCTCACAAATTGTCTGAATCTCTTTCGCAGGATGCCAAATTCCTGTGCATCTTCCACATTTGAGTACAGTTAATATTTATCAACTAAGTATTGCATAGCAACGGATTCTGAAACCCTCTGCGCTTTTGCGCATGCAGAGTTATTTTCATCAAAATACGGGAAAGTGAAGAATGGAAGGGTAATGTTTACATTTTACTGAGCGTGAACTAACAAAGAACTCCGGAAATGGGTCATTCCATGTCAAATCAACACACTCTATAAACCTCACCATCTCGGATTTTCATGAAATTTGGCAGAGATGTACTATTGATATAGACTTGGAAAAATACCAAATTTGATCAAGATATGTGAACTCCTTTTTGAATTATAGCAATGTAAATTTTCAAAAATTTGCCCAAAAACCGCAAATGGAATTTTTTTGAATTTCTCTAGGAGCTCTCCTAATTGAGCTGGAACAGATGTCATTTCACAGCATTTTGCATGCTCTTTCCAATGGTATACAACATACTATAGGTTAATATACAAAAATTTTTGTCAAAATATAAATTAAAATTTTAATTTAAAATTTTTAAAAAGGTACATATTTTAAAATTTTCAAATTAATTCCATGAATAGTTTGTATTGTTGTAAATCATCTGGCAAAATATTAATTTGGGATGACAATGGGTTAATAGTTAAAAAAATTTTAAACTGAAGCTTGTTTTTCATTAATTCCCTGTATTGAGCTGAATAACACAAGAAGGCTAATATTTACACTTCCGTGAAAATAAATATTAATGCTAACCTGAAGAAAGAATACAGTAATGAGTCTAAAATAATTAAATCGTACATGTTTTTGTACTTTAGCAGAATACTTATTAGTTTTTAAGATGAAAAGTTATTTTTACTTAATCAAATTCTTCATTTTTCTGCAAAACATAGCTGAGCCACCAGTTTCCTTCATAGACAGTGGTGATGTAACCTGATATGTCTTCTAATTTCAGTTTCATCTGGTGGCTTCTTTAAACTGCTCCTTTCTTTGTTCAATCTTAATTTCTTAAGAATTTCATTCATTATATTAGGTGTTTTTCATACTTTAAAGAAGCTTACAAACATTTCAAAGACAAGTTTCCTTGCATAAAAATAGGTTTCTCTAAATTTGCTGAGTTGAGACGAAACATTGTGTATTAGCTGCTCAAAGTGGCACACACTTTGTTTGTATATGCTTAACTTACCAAAATGTCAAATTGATTATAGACAGTGCTAAAATGAATACTGTAACAAATGTACTGTAAAAAATTACAAGTAATTCCTACCAAAAGTTCTTTCTAACTCGATTTATTCTGCAGCAAGTTGTCTTCTTTGGTTCAGCACAACTTCATTGCCAAACAATAGGGAGCATTCTTTAATTACAGAAAAGGATATCTCAAAGAGTTTGCTGTCATCTGATTTTTTTTTTTTTTTGAAAATTATAGCATAGCAAGATGAAGCACAGAGGTATCACTGGACAAGCCCACAGGTCACAATCCATCCTTTGTAATATATTTCAAACAGGAAAACGAAGTTGAACATGTTAGTTACATAGTTGTTTCTGACTGCCTAGAGCACAACACAGTTGCTGTGTACACTTTTAAAAAAAACTCCTACTCTTTCCGACATCTAAATTTCAAAAATTTCCAAACAAGAATTTTTTATTTTTCAGACGAGTCTGCCACCCAATACAAAAATAAGAAAAACTTTTTGAACTTCTGCTTTCATGAGGAAGATTTTAAAGTGAAAGGAGAGTGTTATTTTTTGTTCACAGAATATGAAAAAGTATCTTGTGAAGGAATAGGGGATTCAATAAAGAGACTGGCACCTTGTGCTAGTTTACAATGACCATATAAAAATCAAACTTGAACCCCACGACAACTTTTTGAGTGGACTGTAGAAAATATTACCAAGGTAGATTTTGCCTACTCAACCCAAGAGGAATATGCTGAATCAGAATTGTTCTTGAACAGTCACTTTGATCAAGCATTGGCTAATCCAAGGAACCAGGTACCATGTACTCCACGCCCCTCAAACTACACCAAATATTACTGGTGAAATACTTCATATGAGATTTGTGTAGGGTTGGGAAAAAGAAGGTCAAAAATATCCAAATAAACTGAAATTAGAAGACATATCAGGTTCATCACCATATCTATAAGAAGGAACCTGGTGGTTCTGCCTATGTTTTCCAAAAATGAAGAATTCTGATTAAAGTAAAAAATCACTTTCATCTTAAAACCACAATAGATATTCTGCTAAAGTTTTTCTACAAAAACATGTAGATTTAATTATTTAGACTCATTACTGTAACCTTTCTTCAGGTTAATATTTATTTTATTTAGGGGCAGATAAAATATTAGCCTCTTAAAAGTTATTCAAGCGTCAACAGGGGGAATTAATGAAAAAAAGCAAGCTTCAGTTTATAAAGTTTTTTAACTATTACCTATTTGTCATCCAAATTAATATTTTCCAAGATGATTTGACGATACAATCACAACATATTCATGGAATTAATCTATAGTAATTCTTTAAAATGTACCTTTCCTTTTTAAAAAATTCTTAAATTCAAAATTTTTTAATCTCCAAATCTTTGACTAAAAATTTTGTATATTAACTATGTATATGTTGTATACCTCATTGGAAGACATGCAAATGCTGTAAAGGTGAATCTGGAATCCAGCTACAAAGGTTAGAGCTCTAGAGAATTCAAAAAGAATTCCTTTACTGGTTTTGGGGCAAATTTTAATAGAAAATCTCACCATTATTACCAAAAGGAGCGTTCACATTATCTTTGATCCCATGTATTTTCAAGTGTCATATCATTATACCAGCTCTGCTTTCATGAAATCTCGAGATGAGGAGGTAATTCGAAACTGAGTGTGATTTGACATGTGGAATGACCCAATGCGCGCCATATACTCATTGCCCGCAGAGACCCCATTCTCGCGGTAAAATCGTCCGAAGTATGTCTCCGAACTGTTGAATCATTCCACTGACCAATAAAGGGGAACGATCCACCATAGACGAAATTGGTTCCCCGGAACACCCGTCAGTCCGTAAGGTAATGCGCCATGGAACGAGACGGCACAATTCTCGATCACGCAACAAAGCACACGAATCCAGATCATCATAGCCTTCACCACCACCCCAACCGATCAGAACTCACCCAGACCTGTTTTGGACCACAGAACCTGGCCCAAACCCCACCCTTATCGATTGTATGAATCCAGGCATGAACAAAATCCAAGGAATTTTCATGTAACAGAACCTGTTCTAGTAGCAGTTCAGTCAGCGCAATGCATAACTCAGGTTACTTGTGGATTACAGAACAAAATAAATCCAGAACTCTTTGTATCAGTAAATGCCCAAGAGTTTTCAACTCAGTCACAGTTTCACTGTTGAATGTGATTTCATCTCATATGAAGGCAGTTACTTTAACAAACTTGACAAGATTCAAACACTTTGCTGTAGAATAACATTTGTTAGTGTATCAAGCTCCGCAGAGGAGATTTGGTTTCTGATAACCTCTGTTTTGTACCACCCACACCAATGATGGTAAGCTTTTACCATGAAACTAACCAAAGAAATGCCACCGCTCAAATTAAAAATCTGTCTATGCAGATGAAATTTAATGAAGTTCCTTGAAACCTTATATTGACCAGAAGTCTTCACAGAAAAATAGAACGAACCTTTTAACATGCTGATGATTTGATATAGTTTACCAGATGCTGAAAGTAATGGATCAGCTGGTATTGTTCCAAAGTATCACTAATGATACAAAAACATTGGTTTTGACTTAACCATCTTTTCAAATACCAGACAGATGGATGAATGGTGGTTTGACTGATCCCAGTGGTGACCCTAGTTCATCTTATACAATAGACTACTGCATTTTCAGAAATTATTACCTTGTAAATATAGAAACACCGATGAGATCATAAAAAAGCAATACGTAACTGAACCAGCTATCGC
>BGPR01048492.1:0-11539 GCA_013235015.1 Araneus ventricosus
CCATATAACTTTTATGCCTGAATGTCTCAAAAATTACATCAATTAATTCAGTCAAACGTTTCCGTATTGTTTATTTTGTATATCTTCTTTTGACTCTTTGGAAGCGGGAAACGTAAAAATACGTTTTTCTCGAATTACCAAACATCAAGATTTTAATTCAAGAATTAGGCTTGCGTTCTAGTTTAGATAAGTTGTATGTGTTAATACATGTTTTCAGAATACGTCCACTTATTCTTTTATGGTATAAACATTGTCTAGAGCAAGCACAGTTACGATTTGTTTCTCTTTTATTTGAAATTGCATCTAATTCGTATCCCGCACATGATGTGTTAATAAGCAACACGAGATCACATGTTCATTCCAGATGTGAAAAATCTGAAATTTTCTTTATTCGTTGCGAAAAATTCAGATTTTCCTTCCATTCGTGAAAATTTAGAAAATTGAGATAGGTGGCGTTGCTTGTTAATCGACGATAGATTGAAAAGTTGAATAATGATAATGTTGTTTATAATGTCCTTGGCGCTAATTTTTCCTAATTTCAGTGGATTGTTTTTTCTATCGTCCTAATTTCTAATTCCTGTAACTTGTCAGTGTATTAATTTATAAAAATCCATTTTTATTTTGAAATTTTTTTGATTTTAATTAAACTAACCTAATCCTGCCCAGTAAAAATTAAAATAAGTGATAAGATTGTTCCAAATTAAAATAAGTGATAAGATTATTCCATGCATTATTTCTTCATTCAAAATGTTTGAAAATGTCTTTATAGTGTTCACAAGTTTTTACACTTTCATTTCTGCTTTTATAGATTTGTTGGTTATTTGCATTAAATATACAGATAGTTTCAAATGATCTTTTGAAATTTAATGAGAAACTTAATCAAAAAATAAATTCAAACCAGTGTTTGTAAAATGCAAAAAGATATGCCTGTATCTATGTCATAATACTACGGAAGAAGGTTCCTTAAGCTCTAAACCTTGGAAACATGAAAAAAGATAATAATATCTATAAGTCAAGTGTTTAAATCCCTATTTTACTTTTCAAAATCGGATTGGATGGATTTTTTTTCTTAAATATAATCCATGGTATATGGTTTACATTTAAGAACATGAATTATCCTAAGATTGTTATTTCAACAACATAATATTAAATAAATCAATTTCGCTAACTTTCCTGAAGCGACTATTTTCCCGGAAATGATATCAATCGGTTGAATAATGTTTCAGGAAAACGCTTTTATTTGTGAATACTACAGAAATTGTAAAATTGTATGCGACGAATTGGAATAATGAATGGAAAAGGAAACTTTAGAGGAATTTGCATTTTTCCTTCTTATGTAAATACTACTGATATACCCGGCGTTGAACGGGGTAAATAAAATTTTAAGCCTATGTTACTTATAAGACTTTAAAATTAATAAAACAGTTTTTCTCAGAAGTCTTGCGTTGATTTTAGATCGTTCTCCCCGTGTCGTCTGACCTCCTCAGCCAGCAGTTAAATCCTTCTCTTCATTTCTCTACGTAATTTGAACCACCTGGCACGAATCTAACAGTCCCTGGTACTGGATTTTCCCCTCTCCATCATTGCTACGGCGACAACAGAAGCTCTTTCATACCTTGGTTATTATTGGGAAATGAAAAGTCTGTCTTGGAAATAAAAATGTACAAAGAAAGCAATATTTTCTTATATTAACTTTAACGTCGGAAATGCACGTGAAAGAAGGATTTGATAAACAGTAAATTGGCTTGAATTTAATTTTACAAGAATAGGAAGTTTAAAATTGATTAATTACATTTAGAGAAAACATTCTACCGCCATGAAATGGCTATCATGAAAAAGATATTTTTTTGCTCTTTAAGATGGTTTTCGTGCAATAAATATTTCAAAAGTTATTGACGAAAAACGATTAATAATTAGGATTAAGACAGATTAATTTCCGTTATTTTATTAAATATCTTAAGACTAATTAATTCTGAAAGTTGATAATAGTACAGTTGGCCTAAAAATGTACCCCAGAATATCGTATGCAAATTTCATGTCGCTAACGTTCACCGTTTAGGAGGAGTTCTTGTGACAGACAAGACACATGTGTATTCTGTTTTATATTATAGATAAGCTTTCATTTGGTTGTAAATCATTTCTGTTTATGCACTACATGTACTATTTTTACTTGTAAACTAGTTACTGATCACATAACTGCAATGTATTTTTGGTACTATTAATAGTTTTCCTACGTAAGATGCAAATTAATTTTGTCACTGTTTTATGGAATATTCTACAACAATCACAAAACAGATTTTCATTCACATTTCTCACAGAATTTTTTTTAAGTGCCAAAAGAATTTACCATTAATTTCACATTTATGCTTTCGTTCATGTTAATATTCTGTTTAGGCGTGTTTATTTATAGATGATATTTATTGATTGTATTTGCTAATAATTTATTTTTAATTTTTAATAAGTTTTGCAGGTACGAAATAACTTCAAATTAAAATTTACTAAGAATATAAAATTTTTAACCACGATAAAAAAAATTGAGTAGAATTGAAGCATAGAAAAAGTCGAAAATCTACAAATCTGAATTATCCGAAATTCCGAGCACCTGGGGGTCTTTTCGCATAAATTTCGGTCATTTTTACAAACACGCTTTTTATTAGTGTACAGAAAATAGCAATTTTTTAAAATTATTTTCCTTTGTAGCAGTTAATTTATGGTTCATAATTATTAAATTTTATGGAATCTTATCAAATTTGTCCTGAAATTTGCTGCCAGTTTGGAGCACTCGCATGGAATCAAAATTTTATTAACCCCCTTAAGGATCGTATTTTTACCCTATCTAATAAGATGACCCCTCCTGTTTTGGAAAGAGGTTGTCGTTTTCATTTATCTAAGAAGGCATAGAATACTTGAGATGCTCATGGATTCTACGTAATTTTTGTGTCAAATTATAAAACTAATTAATGATTAAATTTTAGTTTATAAGCCTGATAATTCGATGCACGTCTGTATGACGGGCGCGAGACTTAAGGGGTTAAATCAATCGATTAGCTGATAGTTAATTTCTGAAAATATTAAATAGTATATTGTCATCGAAAGCACACTAGTGGTCAAAGTTTGAAAATTCTAGCACATCAGGCAGTGAGTGAAAAATTGATTACAAAACTCCATGTTTACAAACAAAGAAACATGCTAAGTTAAATAAAAGTGTGGCAAGGCAAACTTTTCTCGAATAAACACAAACCTGTAAAATAATGGTAGTTTCATTGCCGTGCTGTTTTTTTTCTCTCTGATCTACATTATTCTTCATATATTTGATTCAATCCGCATCAATTTGCAAAAAATAAACGTATTTAATATTTGTGCTAAATGGTAACTGTAGGTAAAACAAGCACAATAATAAAAATCTGTGTAATATTGTCTTGGTACGCGGCAACGCACAGATTAATAAAAGAATTAAAATAATAGTAATTAATAATTATAATATATTTTTTAATTCAATGCGAATGGTGGGTGTGCGTGCGCGCGCAAATTAAACTCAAGATTTGATACACTTCTGCAATCTTGATGTTACAAGTCAATTCCAAATTCCATCCATCTAGTTCTAGTTATTTTGCTCACATACTCAGCAACACACAATTGCACAGACAATCCCAAAAATACTTTATTCTGAATTAGGAAGGTCTAAAACGTCAAAGTTCATCAAAATCTCGGAACAAATCTTTTGCCCGTTTCATTTATGTCTCTATGTATACTGCTTGCACTGATCACTTCTTAAATAGCTTCTGTCGCCTTATGAATGTTTCCCATATGGGAGTGCTCGTTATTTGAAATTATGTACGATAATCGGGATTTCTCTAAATATTTACACAACTGTGCATATTAATACGCTTAACAATCTGGTAACTACATCTTTATTATTATTATGAAAATTTAAACGTAAGTAACTTGCCAAGTGTCAATTAACTCCTTACTTTTTAACTACGTTATGATTTTTATCTTGAAGTTTTGTAAGCATTTCATTTGTAAAATTTTTTGAGATATTTCTTTTAGCTTAATGAAATGCACTAAAGGCTTTTAAAATATCCAATTTTGCATTTATAAAAATATAATATTTTTAAAATATTTCGGAGCAGACGAAACGCTTGTCTCGCATTTACATCCTGATAATTTAAAATCAGTTCTGATTTGTGAGCAAAATATACTCTTGCACTCATATATCATCAAAGCATGGTAGATCTTTGAAACTATATGTTAGATCAACTGTTTGATTGTTAAATATTGGTAGGCGTGTTTTTTAAAATGTCCTCTTAATAATTTTTTTAGAATTTGTTAAGTATAGATTTTTATGCTTTAAAAAGCTGTGGCAAAATAGTGGGGTCAATAGAATTTCCATTTTATTGACTTTATATTGGGAATGAAAATTTAGTGATATCTTCTGAAATTAAAAAATTTAAGACATTTTTCTAACTATCATGGTAATTGTCCAATTTGTATAAACCACACCTAAGTACTAGCATTCTACTTAGCTTTTTCTTCCATAAAATGCCATTTTTAAAAATTTTCTTACATTTTTTCTCAATTGAAAAATTACTATCTACTAAGATTATTTGATTTATGATTATTGAGATTATTTTAAGATTATTTATTATTGACTTTTAGATTAAAAACATATGTACCTAAAATAGAAAAACAATGTATCGTTACAAATTGTTCACGTAATACTAATTATATTTAAAGCAAAGTTTTAATGAAATAAATTCTTCGACATGGAACAAAGTAATGCGTTTTGCCTAACACATAATTGCTGTAATAGTAAACTTTTGTTTCAGTCATGCGAGAGCTCTAATCTATGCATTTAAACAAATGGTTTATTGTCAGCGACAAACTATAATGGCGTACATTATGTTCACTATCTGGTTTCGAAATTGAATGCAAATTATACCAATCTTTGGTGCTGCAATCCATGATAACAAATTCGCTGATAAGTATAATTTATGATGTTTCATAACAGACGTTACAAAATATACAATGTCAGTTTTTCAAAAATTATATCATGCACGTTTTGTCATGCAGCAATGACAATAGGGAAAATTCCGATTGTAATAAAAATTGTCTCCTGTTGAAGAAGTTATAATGGTGTAAGGTAGTGTCTCTAAAAGTACCGAAAATTTAGGTCAGAGTTACTACTAATGTAAAAAAAAAATTCAGAAATTTTTATAAAAGTTTTAAATTTTCTTTTCAAAAATTTAAATTTTGTAAATTGTATCTTATTTTTGTGTTAATCTATGATATAAACACCTTTTCTAACATAAATAGCCAAGGGTAAGAAACCTTCCTTAAGTATGCAACAAAGTTTTCATTGCTTTCGACTAAATACTTCAGAAGATTGCAAGAATAATAATTTTTGTTTTTCCAAAACATAAACCGAAATGTAAAGTCTGAGTACTAATTGGAACTCCTCGGTAATTGCAGTGAGGGGTTTGGATTAAAGTCCAATTCGACACGCATGTTGAATCATGCCCTTTTAATGCCGTCAAAATATCTGTATAATGTAAACTTTTAGTATGAGGATGAAATAAAATGGCATCACATACATACAATCGCAGACTATATGTATTAATTTGATTACTTTACACATTGAAGTATATTTATATCTTGCATATGAAGTATATACAAGCAGGAAGTATTCTAATCGTCCTCAAATCCCACATTTCAGACCCAACCACCCCCACCGAATCGAGCGGTTTTCTGAATTATTGCTGTCTGCCTGTTAGTGAGCACGATAATTCAGAAACGGAATGTGCTAAACAGATGAGATTTGGAATGCGGCCTTAACACCTAAATTGTTGGTTTCTATAAAATTGCGGACGAAATCCGCTCTCGGGAAGTCTGTCAGTCCGCCCGTCCGTGAGCACCTGAATATAACTCAAAACGCAACAAGCTGAATGAATGAAATTTGACTTTTGTTTTTATACCCACAGCTCTGTAGCATATTTTGTACCTGATCCGTGAGAGGGGTGACTGTCCCTTTATCTGTCCACTCGTGTGTCTGTGAGCGCACCCGGAAACTCAACAAGCTAGTTAGGTGAATTTTAGTATATGATTACATCAAAATTATGAATTTGTGTGTAATTTTTGACTAAAATCCGTCTGTGGGTAGACAGTTTGTTTGTTTTTCTATCCATATGCATGTGAATATGACAACAAAAAAGCGCAACAAGTTAGATAATTTATTTTGGTATGTGGTCTTTCCACTAAAATTTTGAACCCAATCGGTCAATGGGAGAAGTCCAAAATACATTCACGGTTCCCTTTCCTATACCACGAAGCTAAACACAAACCATAACGCATTGTGTAAGTATACGGAAAAGTCAAAGAAAGAACATTCTCGCTCTTTCATAAGGTAGAAGAAGCGCAAAGAAAATTCCTGTGGGAAAAAATCGAAAGATTAAATCTGTCGATCTTAGAGGTTTCTTATTTAACCTCGTTTAAAATGTTGAAATCTCATTCAAAATTTTGTCACATTTATAAAACTGTAAGAAGCGTTACATATCCTTGTTCTAGCGTTTAAGTCGGTAAATTGTGTCGAACGAGCAAGGCAAAGTTAATTGAATCTACTTTTTTTTAGCCATGATCGTAGAATTTGTGAAAGCTTTTGCATAATAAATTCATTTGACAAAATGTCTTTTATTTCCTTCGAAAAACGCGTACAAGGCTGACTAGAAACACGAACCCCTGTTTGTTGGGTTAATTCTGTTTATTTCATTGGTTGCGAAATGGAACATTTCAAAAGCAGTTCAGATTTTAGTATTCCTCTTTTAGTTGAATTCAAGATGAAGATTGTCCATTTTAAAGCAACGAGGGCTATTTGCCCTGTAATTCTGAATGGTCAGGTAACAAGACGCAGTCCCCCCCCCCAAATTTCCGCTCCGTACCAGCGGTTGATGTATGACCTCGACGTCAATCCATCGTATCTTACATATACACGATGGAATTTGCGCACCGGATTGAGCTTTGAACGCAGCTAACAGGATTATATCACTAAAGTCACCGCACACCTTAGCAAGTTCATAGATGGGAAACTTGAGGATTTTATTATATTTGCTTTACAGCTTCATCTGTCAAAATAAATTGTGAACTTAAACTTATTCATTCTCGAGTTAGATATCACACCCCACTCCTTACATTTACTGAATTTTCGATGCCCCAAAATACCCAGCATTATTACTGAACAAAACTGAATCTGCACAAAAAAATCTTAGCAACACAGATCCATAATAATAATCAATGCTAACCCTTTTAAAAAAAGAAGGCTTATTAATATAAATTATAATGTGATTTTTTTAAATATACTTTCAAGTACTATTCATTGACAATGCAGAATTTTAAGTCATGAAAAAAAAAAAACCTTTTATGTAAAACTTTAACCGTATATATATATATAAAATTTGATGGGAAACCAGCATTGCTACCAACATTTATTTTAATAACACAATTCCTTTTATTATGCTAGTATCAATCTCATAAAATTACTGTCGAACGAAACACACCCTTTGGCATTAAGATCCTCAAACCGGTTATGGTTCAGGGACCAGAATCAATTCCCACCATTGTGTGCTTATGTGATGAATTTTTTCTTCCACCCTTTTCTCCTTCTTGACTGACACCTATTCTCTCATTCTATAAATTAAGCTATTTTTTTATACAATATGCCCATACAATAATATTTGATATCCTTTGTTATATTATATCAATACTGAAGTCCCGAAATATATAAGTAATTGGAATAGTTGCACTTTTCTTTGAATTCTTTCTAGTCAATTTGCTTTAAATGAAAAAAAGTCAAAATCCATTTTTCTTATCCATTTTATATGGTATTTTATGTTATTATAAAAAAAAAAATAACGTGGGTTTAGTTAAAATCTTTCCAGAAAAATCCTATGATTCTTTTCATAACGATAGATCTTAGTTAAACTGAAAGACGTTTAGTAAATATACACACACTGTCGCCATTGCACAAAATATCATTGTACAGAAAATATCCGTTTGAAATTTCTGTATATCGAATTTTTCATAAACAATGTTTCTTAACGAGTGAAGATTGATTCAAATATAATGAAGAATGAATCTTCGAGTAATTGTCTCTAGAGAATACTGAGAATCAATACAGAATTGCGCTCTGCATACCAAATGATGTAATCAATATAAATTTGTCCTTTATGTGTTTAGAAAAAACTTATTTAATCAATGGAAAAGTATTACACTGAAACAATAGTGCTTCCTACTACCATCACTATAAGATTAATAATAATAAATCATTTTCCTATTCAAGTGTCACGTAGTCTTAAATTTCATTCAACAAGAACTCCGATTGATTGATTAATATGTCAAATCTTTTCACACTTGCATAGTTAAATCAACTTAGTAATACACTATTTGTCCGAGCAGTATCGCATCGAGTAAAGATAACGTAACAAGTTTGTTCTCTTCAGCTTTAAACGTCATATTTAAAATAAAATTAACAAGTCAAAAAACTTTTCTTTAGATCCCGAAAACAAATTAGCTCCTTCCTCGATCATTGATACTTGATGCTACTCAATAAATTCTGGGCGTACCAGACTTCCTACTTAAAAAAAAATCCAAATATTGTTTGTATTTTTTTAGTTAATTTTACTTATTCATACGTTAAAATTTCAATATGCGTGAGCAATGTGACGAGCACTCTCTTTCCATCTAACTATATTACAGAAAAGATTCGTAACTTTTAAATTAAATGTTTGAACATACAAGAAAACAATAACCTTCATAAAATATATTAATTATTCAACTATTATTATTTAGTAATCAAACTACTAGAATACTCAGGGTTTTATTTTTCGATCTGCCAAACCTGGGAAAATCCCTCTAATTTTATGTGTAAAAGAACGGTTTTGTGCTTCGCATACTTTAAATAGGGAACACGTTGTTTTCTTTATATTTGATTTTGAAAGAGAATAGAAATTTACTGGTGGAGGAAAACACATTTCAAAGGTTACAAACGAGCAGCGCTTAATGTTCCTACCTATATTTTGTCTATGCATACAAAACATAAACCCTTTTAAATTTCTGATAAATTAGATCGTTAATAAAACAAGGGAACCAACTGTCCGAGTGAAATGAAGTACTGAATTTCAAACCCATCGTTTTACATTTTTTCAATCATTTTATATTTCCATCATCAAAACTGTTTTAAAACAAAATTTTAAAATGTTTTCTGGGGCACTTTCTTTTCTTTCTAAAATAAAAGTTTTATCTTAGCCTACTGATCATAACTTATTTCCAGCCAACTTGTTTTAAAAGAAGTGCTTTTATTTACATACGTATTCTAAATTACGAAGGATGCATCAGTGGATGCTTTCATGTAGATGCATGAGCAGGTCTGAAAACCATCCAGTGAAATTCCCGCTTCCATCAACTGAGAGTTCCTGAAAACCCCTCTAAACTTAAGCATTCTTAGGTTTTATACTCTTCAGAGTAAATGTAAAAAAAAGACCAAGCATTAATTTTGTCTTAATGAATGCAAAAGCTTCTATAACACTTGACGAAAACTTCGTACGTCACAAATCTCCGACAGAGATGCGCACCATTTGAAAATAATATAATCTCTACACACAAAAAAAAAAGAAAGATTTACGTACAAAAGTATCATTAGGCTTTTGTGAGATTAGACAAAATATATGTTCGATTTGTTCTGTATAATTTCTCTGGTTTTTTTTAAAGCAAAGACTTATACAGGGTAGGCCAAAAAAGTCCTTAAGAGTTTCAAAAAATTTAATGTCAATTTAAAATTGTGATATCAGTATATTCACCTAAATCTGTACAAAAAAAGCGATTTAAAGTTACTTTAATGTTAAGAAGGACCAATTGTCTGCACCCCCCCCGTGACGAACCCCAGACTTTTGTGGACACGTCAATGACAAGAATCATGGGATGACAAACAAAATTAAAAGATTTATGAATTACGCAAGTAATTAACATCTATTCACAGTTCACGTTAACCAATGCAATGGATTGATCTTGATCACGTTTTAGTTGTACTGAGCTACAAGGGGAGTCCATGTAACGTAATTTGTATCTCAAGTGTAATGTGTGTTTGTTGTGACAAAAAACTGTAATTTTACAAAATTGCACCATCTTTGCACACTATGTATCAAAGTTTTTTTTTTTTTTTTATTTCTAAACTGTTTTGTAAGCAGAGCATTTATTAAAATCAAATTTGATTTATCAATTATTCTTTATGGTGAGAAATGATTCTTTATGCCGCGCGTAATGGTAACTATGAAAAACCGTAACACCGGATATCACCTTTTATTATTTATTAAATTTTGAAATATTTCAAGGACGTTTGGCCCACTCTACATTATTCCATTTTCACTTTTAAAAAAAAAAGATTGTAATGCTTATTTAGGACGTGATATGCCATCGTTCATGAGATGCGTGTTAATCAAGGGCAAGCAAAACTGACTGCGCCACTCAGAACGGAATGCCATAAAGATATAATAGTAGATAGATCTATTTCAAAGTTAAGTTTGTTTATAAATTATGTGGAAATATATGGGGAAATATTCATTAATTAGAGAAAAAATGGCGGTGAGAATATTCTCCTTCTATATTTCTCTCATATTTTCGCAAATGTGACACTCACGTTTTTTTAGTTTTTTGTCGTATAGTGAAAGAATCCATTTGGAAGGAAGGAGTGTCTGCTTCATTTGACCAATAATTTTGTCTAAAATTTGGACATATGTCTACGCTTTGGTGGAAAAATCAATATTGCCTTGCAAAAATTGAATTTCTCTTCAGATTAGATACTTTTTTCAAAAAAATATCGTTATTTAGTACAAATACAGAGAAACCTGCTGACAGACAAATGACCATTTGATCTGACTCAAGTCCAAAATTCCATTAATCTGCAATTATAATAGATAAAAAAACGTGTTCAAGAATTATTGCATCGATTACTTTCATTTTTGAGTCCACTCAAACATACAGAGGACTTAACCTGTAATTCTTAAATCACTATTTAGATGCAACGTCGGCAAACAACCAACACTGCTTGAGTCACAAGGAGTTTTATTACATGCAAAAAAGTTTTATTAGTATAATACATCCAACCCTATAAAAGCAATAAGTGCAAAACACATAGCTCAGAAAATCGCAGATGCAGAAACCGACCTATGTGCAACCGTTTCTCATTCAAGTGATGAGTGCTGTGTTCCGCCAAGAATCTGAATCTCTCAAGTATGGTTTAAAGAAAAATGGAGCCGCTTCAATACGCAACCTGTTCCTATTCTCCTTTTTCTCTGTTTCCAGTTCTAAACATTAACAGCAAAAAAGCGTTGTGATAGAAACTCGCAATTCTTCGAACTCTTAAAGAGAATCATATAGATATTTCCACTTATGGAAAGATACCAGGATCCTTGGTAATGAAAGATCTGATCGTCATAAAAAAAAAATGCCCCCACATGCCAATAAAGCAATACGTAACTGAACGAAGTAATGA
>BGPR01048493.1:0-11539 GCA_013235015.1 Araneus ventricosus
ATTAATTTATAGAAATCTTGTTATTAGACGTCTTTATGGAAAACTTTGAAAAAAGATTTGAAAAAGAAACAAGCGTTAAGCGCCATCTTATATCGTTTCCTCAAGAAAGTATTACGAAATGGATTTTTCATACAACGTGGGCGATTATGGGAGAACTACTTTTCTCCTTTAAAATTGATAGATTGCCTAGAGACGCCTGGAACCTAATTAAGTGACTACCCCTCCACCACCACCCAAAGAAGAGATTTATGACTCTGAATTGAGTAAACTTCGGACCAGGATTAATTGAAGACTCCTTTTCGATATTAAGCCATTCTGAAAAGTGAATAAGAAAGAATTACATCCATGACTCTAGAGGGTTTCCTGGTTTTGTCGTAGAAAGAAAATAACTGATATATTTTCCTAGTAGAACTTAAAACAGATCTTGAAACTGTTGAAATGTTTTAACCAGAACTAAATATTACCTTACGAGTTGACATTAGACAATGACGAGACAAAAGATGGGAAATTTCTATCATTCCCTGATCACGGTTTAACATTAAAATATTTGTATTTGAAGAATAACATAATATTTTCGAGGTATTAGCGTTCATTTTTATAAAGAGGTCGATCTTCATCGTACTCTAGATTAGAGTTAAACAGAAGAAGGGTCCGTTTATAAAAGGATTATAACGATGTCTGTAAATTAAACTGACATTTAACTCTTCAATCCCGAGGTGACTTTTGTCTTATTTCTCCTTTAAAACTGGGAGAATTTGGGAGGAAGCGACATGAATTGGACTGTCCCAACTTGGGTGTCATCTACCTCACCCCATTCTTTAACCTTCCCATAAGGCGCAGGGAAATGGGCTGCAGGTGGCAAGAATAATTGGACCCCCTACCGCGCTTATCTCCTAAACGATCTCAGTACATCACCTCCCCTCAAAAGAAGCCAGCCGCCTCAGACCGGCCTTCGTCGCTGTTAAGGGGAAATTTTTAGACCGTCTGGGATCGCCTCGCTCTGAGAGGGTTAAAGAAGTAATTCCGAAATGCGTGCATTCACTGTAACATTGCTAAAATATTTCATACTTCATAAATGTAAATGTTAAAAATTTTTAAAACGAAAGTAAATAAATTATCAATTCAATAAAAGCAACAAATTTTTTTTTCTTCTCTTGGCAAAATACATTGGAACTTAAATAGTTGCCTTAGCAAACAGAATAGTTCAGTCACGAATAAAAATTGTGAAGAAAATATTCTTGGATTTAATTATAATTATTAATTCATTGTTTTATAATGCAGTCAATAATTTTAGTAACATTCTGTGCAATCACTGCTGATTAACAGTTAAGGATAGATGTCAAAGATTTTTTTCGCCTAGGATGTATAAAAAAAGATTCAATTCTTGACCTAAAACATAACATTTGTAGCGACCATTTTTAGTACAATAGTTAATAATTGTAAAGCGTCATCGAATTTTTAAACTTTAAAATGACATATTTTGTGATACAAGAATTCTCGTGAGAAATAATTCCCAGTAGGAGAAAACATTCCTTACAATCAGTTTTGCAAAAGCAATCAAGGAGTTCAAAGGCGGTAATTATTAGTCTGACCCAAGCATCCCTATTAGCACAAGATGGCCTACAATATTCATACGATATCTTTACGATGTTGTGCGGCATTCGGAATATCGTAGCAACATCGTGGAGATATCGTAGAATATCTTGTGCCGATAGGGATGAGCTTTATATTTTTCGCTCTTACGTTCTTTTCTTAAGAAATGTTAATATCGCCAGAGATATACAAGACAGTAGGGTGTCTCAAAATTTTTTTCAAAACTCATAGCTCCCCAGGCTTTCTCCCAATCCTTTTGGTAGTAGGGTTTGCCTGTAAATCTCTTAAATTAGAAAAAAAGTTCTTAAAATGTAAAATTTTTAGTAATTTTACATGGTTACTGATGTATTAAAACTGGTTTAAACGTGGTCCTGTAAACATGTTTACTAATATTATGAGTATAAATTATAAGTTACACAATGCTTAGCATATTATAAAATATCTGAAAAAGGTTAATATCCGTAAAATGCTCAGAAAACGAAAATATTCAAATTATTGACCTTTAAAGATAAAGCAATTTTTATATTCACGGCAATATTATCAAAACGAAAAGGAATATTTTTTATTAAATAATACAAATTGTTTTAGTTAACATTGCGCTAGTTAAAGATAAAAGACCTCCAGCTTGGCGCAAGTTGTCCCAAAATGAAAGAAAGCAGCTTCTTCATTCATGATTTTGATTACTGTTCGTGAAATAACGCGCCGTCACAGGATTGAATAAGAGCTCAGTTCATAATTTCTCGAAATTGCTGCAAGACCTGATTCACATTAGTGAAACTGTGAAAATAAGAAAAAAAGTTAGAACCGATATTAACCAAAAACATAAAAACTAACTTAAATTAACCAAAAACATAAACCCAAAAACTGTGTTTTACACTGAGATTCTAAAATTATGGCAGACAAAGTTGCTTTTGATAGATTTGCCGTTCTAATTTCTGGTGTCCCAGGTTTTAACGAAGGTAAACTTTTTAGCGTTCCAGCTGTACTAGATGAAACTTCACAGTCACAAGCAAACAAAGTAGTTGAGATAGTTGAAGACTGGGGGTTGTCTAAAAATATTTCTGCTCTGCGTTTTGATACTACAGCTTCAAATATTGAATGGAAGAATAACGCGTGTGTCCTGTTAGAGAATCATTTGAAAAGGTATCTACTGTTTTTGGCTTGTAGGCAACATATTTTTGAACTACTTGAATGTGCTCCGTGAAAGTTTCCGTTACATCAATGAGCACTGAGATTGAACAGTTTCAAAAAAAATGGACCACACTTAAAATCTGCAAGGAGCAATTTTAAAAGTTGCAAATCAAGAATCGCAAACTGATGAGTTGAAAGAAGATACTGTCTCCTTCCAAAAAATTGTTCTCAATGAAGAGAAAAATCTGCTTCTTTAAGGTGACTAAAGGGAATATGCCGAAATTATCCTGATACTGTTGGGAGAAATCCTCCTCCCTGGGCGAGTTTGTTGGCAAAAGCCTCGGAGATTTCACAAATCCAGGGGATGTCTACAATACTTTACTCCAAAAATATGTATGCCTTTAGTAAACGACTGGAATACGACAATGGTAAAATCCAGAAACTCTATCAAATATGCTTGTTCTGCTCTTTGGTTTTTGTTAAGGTTTTGTTGAATGCCCTAACAGCTGCAGACGCTCCTGTAAATGATTGGATGCTTTGGGAGTCCATAAATATACCTAGAAATACGTTCCTGGAGTTGCCCGAGCTGCCCTTTTAACTTTTCGTAGAGGTTTGTGGTATTTGACAGGAGAAGCAGTGACATTTTCTTTATTTCTTCAGGAACTGTTAGACTCTTAAAAGAAGAAGATTTCAGTATCCTTAATGAAATACAAGGAATGAAAAATAACTTCTAGCTGGTGTCCCTGTTTAAAATCATACTGTAAAACTACATGAATTGGTTGGATTGAAGTCATGATTGATTTTTCATTTGTTTAACCAAAATTAAGCCCGGTTGAAAAACAATACCCAGGCCTCGGAAGAAGATTTCAAATTCAAAGAAATGAAAACTTTTATCAAGCATTTACAAATAGTAAATGACACAGCCGAATGTGGGGTAAAACTAATGGAAGATTTCGTTGAATCGATAAACGAAAATGAAGAATAGATTCAAAATCTATTTCAGTCTGTTAAAAATGTAGGGAAAAACTCCTGGCCTTGAGAAGTCAGTTTTGAATAAAATTTAAAGTAGTTATGACACGAGATTATTTGACAGTTACTGCAATTTTCATAAGTTATTTGGACGATTAACTACTGTGAGTATTTAATCTTTTTCTTTTCTTAATCGTGTAAAACTGTCAAATGAAATTATAGATTTTAACTTATCATTAAATTCATTTTTATATCTTCTTTGACATTTTAGGTGAATTTTTGAATTGTTATTGTGAACATACAGCAACTGTCGTATGGTGTTTCCAAAAAACAATAAAGAAGAATGTGTGCAAAGTTTAATCATTTCATGCTTTTTTTCTCAAGTCGTAATTGGCTAACGATAGAGTTAATAATTATTTATGTTCATATTCTAAGCAAACATGTCCAGTTATAAACTAGTTTTAACTCATTAGTTACCATGCAAAATTTCTAAGAAAATTTTAAAATTTTACATTTTAAGAGCCTTTTCAAGTTTCAGGTCTTTGCAATCTAAACCAATTTTTAAAAAAGGGGGCTGAAATTTCATATAGTCTCTATTAGGACCAAAAGGAATGGGAAAAAATCTGGGGAGCTAAGGTTTTCGAAAAAAAAAGTTGTTTTGAGACACCCTAACAGGGCAGATATGGATACAGGTTCATTTGTCCTTTTATCTTTAGAAAGAAACGAAAGTTAAAGAAAAATCGTAGTAATCGATCAGAAAGCTGCAGAAAGAAAGTGACCTTCTTCAGAGACAGCGTTCTTCCAGGAAGTAAAGGATGTGCCAAGGGACACTGAGGTTTCATACTACTCTACGTTTCACTATCTTGCCACTTCTACTGTTTTATTCCTTTTCCAAGTTCACGTTCTGAAACTCCCCTGAGTTTTAGTCCATGTAACGACTCAGCTCCTAAGCAGAGGAACTTTCTCCTTCCTCGCTAGAACTTGACTGGATTTTTCGAGAGAATAGGTAGAAAAAAACACCCCCAAGTCGTTGAACATCCACTTGTTTTTCCTTAGCAGTAAAATAAAAGTTTGAGTGAGTTCTGAATCATCAATATTTTGACTGTTTGTCCTTTTTAAACGCATTCATAAGGTTTGAAATTGTGAGACATTTATATATCAGAGAACTGGACACGTTTCGTTAATGGTTTTCATCAATAGACTAAGGTAAACTTAACTCATTCACTGCAGATTTAAAAAAAGATCTTTTTGTGAGAGATAAAAGTTGAATTAAATGAATTACTTATTTGTTGAATAAGTGGAACTCGCTTTCTGCCACATATATTATGTACAATGGTAAAAAAATTGAAAGTTTGTCCTCCTCAGAAGAGTTAATTACAACATTTTGGATAAATTATGCTTTTTTTAAAGGTACAAATATTTTGTGTTTGTTGTTCAAGAAATATGTTGTCGAAAAAGTATGGTTTAATTTAAACACATATTTATATAATACATCTATAATATAAAACAGAAAATACATGTATCCGTCTGTCGGTCACAAGAACTCCTCCTAAACGGTGAACGGTAGCGACATGAAATTTACACACGACATTCTAGAGCACATTTCTAGGTCAACGGTGCTATTTTCAACTTTCAGAGTTAATTAGTTCTTAAGATATTTAATTAAATAAAAATTAGCCGCTGTTAAGCCTAATGCTTAGACGTTTTTCGCCAATAACTTCTGAAATATTTATTAGACAACAATTATTTTTATGCCATTTTAAAGAGCAGGAAATTATCTTTTCAATGATATTAATTCCATTGCCATGAAGTGTTTTCTCTGATTGTTATTGAGGTTTAAAAAAAACTTTTAAAGCAATTTCTAACAATACTTTTTATTCTTATAGAAATAAGTTCAAGCCAAATTACTGTTTCGCGCGCGGGCTTTTACCAGTGTTAAACATAATATAAGAAAATATTGTTTTCTTTGAGCATAAACAACAAAGTAGACTTTTCACTTCCGGTTGTTGTAGAATTTACAGCTTTTAACACAGTTACACAGTGATCAAATGGCGTGCTATTTTCAACTTTCAGAGTTAATTAGTTCTTAAGATATTTAATTAAATAACGAAAATTAGCCGCTGTTAAGCCTAATGCTTAGAAGGTTTTTGCCAATAACTTCTGAAATATTTATTAGACAACAATTATTTTTATGTCATTTTAAAGAGTAGAAAATTATCTTTTTAATGATAATAATTCCATTGCAATAAAGTGTTTTATCTGATTGTTATTAAGGTTTAGAAAAATATATTTAACGCAATTTCTAAAAATAATTTTATTCTTATAGAAATAAATTTAAGCCCATTTACTGTTTCGCGCGCGGGCTTTTGCCAGTATTAGTTAATATACGAAAATATTGTTTTCTTTGAGCATAGACAACAAAGGAGACTTTACACTTCCGGTTTCCTGTTGTCGTAGCATTTACAGCTTACGGTTACACAGTGATCCAATGACGTTAGTGAATTATTCTCTCGATGTTTTGTTTAATTTTCACAAATTTTTAACTGATCCTAATGTGTGTGTGCTAAACCTTCAAGAGTACTTATTCCGGTTCCTATTGTAGGAAAAGGGAAAAGCGAAGGTGGAAAAAAGATGTATTAATGGTCTATCTGTCGCAAGAACTCCTCCTAAACGGTGAATTGTCTTGATATGAAATTTGCACACACCATTCTGGGGTCCGTTCCTAGATTAATTCTGCTTTTTCAAACTTTCAAAAAATTACTTTCTAAGATATTTAATTAAATAACCAAAATTAAGCCAATTATCGGCGTTTTATCTCAGTTTTTCGCCAATAATTTCAGAAAAATATATTGCACGTAGATTATTTACATACCATCCCAAAGAGCAAAAAATTATCCTTTTAATTATTTCAATTTAAATGTCACGAGTTTTTTTCCCTTAATTTAATAAACATTTCAAATTCATTTCATACGCAATTTGTAGCAATGCTTTCTGTTATTGTAATTAAATTCAAACTATTGATCGTTTTATCAAATCCTTCATTCCGGTATTTTAAATATTGTTTGAATGTTAACAGAAAGGCAGAAATTTTATTTAGCTTTTATTTCATAGCATATACCTATTTCAATATGTTTGCACCACAACACAATGATGTTAATTACTCTCTTTCCGCTATGCTCCATTTAATTTTACAAATTTTTAATGATCATAATAAGTTTGTAAAATCCCTCAAGATTGTTGAGCCCACTTCCTACAGGAGAGAGATGTCCTAAGGAGAAAAAGAAAGAACACTATGTGGTTTTTTTCCGGTCAGTGACAAAAACACTAAAGACAAGAGAATTGTACTCCGGATAATGGCAAAAAATACAAGATATGAAAGAGTTTCTGCTGGTGCCGTAGCAATGATAGGGAGGGGAAAATGGAGTACGAAGGACTACGAGATTCTTGAAAATATTTTTATCCCGAGCAACGCCGGGCATATCAGCTAGTATTTTATAAAATCTAAAAGATATGCATTTAACAAAAAGATATATTTCTAAAAGATACAGATATATTCTAAGGGATATAAATTGTA
This sequence comes from Araneus ventricosus, assembly GCA_013235015.1. Classification (NCBI taxonomy): domain Eukaryota; kingdom Metazoa; phylum Arthropoda; class Arachnida; order Araneae; family Araneidae; genus Araneus; species Araneus ventricosus. Next base: position 7,268 of record BGPR01048493.1, read on the forward strand.
TATCATTTAGTGTCTGTGTTATATATATATTATATATCTTTCTGATACATTTTGAGTAGTAACATGGCTGAAAATCCCGAAATTTTAAGGTAAGTTTGCTTAAAAAAAACTTTGCTTTCTAAATTGCAAGGTAAGTTTTCATAATCAACCGATACTCTTTTTAAACTTCGTATTCGCCTACCATATGTTCATTTGTTTACTTTGTTATATTGTCTTTAAATGTTTACTTCTGTCTCTAAGAGCCCTTCAAACGGTCACTTCGATTATAACATAGCTGCTTTGTTATGAATTCATGTGTATTTGTGATTTTATACCAGAATACAGAATATTGTTTATTAAACTATGTTCAGAATTTAATTAGTCAACAAAACTTAATGAAACGCTGTATATACACTTGAAGAGCTGATAGTCATGGGATACCTCCTAATATCGTGTGGGACCTCCTTTTGCTCGGTGAAGTGCATAAAACCACAACATACCCCCGAACTCGGAGCCAGGACGGCTCCCTGTCGGTTGGTTGGGTATGCTTGAAACTTTATTGAAAAGGCCAGAGCAAAAAAAAAAATACAACTTCTATATAAAGATACAGAAAGCAGGACATTTAGAACAAAAGAATATAATATTTTCTAAGTTAAGTCTTTCAGGTCGTTGTGTTGTTGAATTTGAGAGGGTCGTTCTTTATGTATGGGAGAAGAGAGAATATGAGTACATAGGGTTAATTGAGTCTGTGGCTAGTTGTTGTCACCATCTTTTGAAAATAAGAGTGTTTCGTTTTCCGCGATGAAGTGGACGAGTTTTATGATTGTCGCCCTAGAATTGCTGCTGTTCATAACTCTTTTTCACCAAAGCAGTTCTAGGTCAGCTGGCGGTTTTGTTAGGTGGTATGACGTTGTAAACAGGCAACTTGTAGCATAGTGTAAGGGGTTTCCCAGGTTTCCGCAATCACAGGAACCGCTGCTTCTGATGTTGAATCTATTAAGATATGTCGGAAATGGGCCGTGGCCCGTGACGAACATCATTTCTGGTCTTTGCCATGGAGTAGGAGTTATCTTGACTTTAGGCAAAGCGTTGTGAACACTCCTGCCTGTTTCTCCATTGTCCCATTCTTTTTGCCAGCGGATGATGGACTCTTTTTGTAGCAGACTCTTCATATGGTTTCTTGGCGCAGGAATGTATGTGGGGATTCCCTCCTGTGTTGCCTTCTTGGCTAGTACGTCCGCCGCTTCATTACCGCTGTATCCGACGTGAGCCCTAATCCATCCAAGTTTAATGTTTGTTGATTTCAGTAATATTTCCTGTGTTTTCGGTGAAGTGCAGTAACACTATGTGGCATTAAATCAACAAGTCATGGGAAGAATTGTCGAAAAATCACATTTTACAGTAAAGATTTGGTCACAGACGGTCATGCCCAGAAAGTGATGACGAAGAAAGTGATTCGGGCTCACCCCGTTTCACAGAATGCTGGGATTGATTTGTAACTTAAATCATTTTTTTGTTTTCTGTACGCAATACTTATATATATTTTGGTAAAAATAGCATACATATTCGGGAAGACTTAAAGGTTTTCTAAAAAATCTCAAATTTTTCTGGAAGTTTTTTGTTTATAACATACAGAGTTTTCAACCTTAACTTCTACTTTTCTAATAAAATTTAGGAGTTCTGAAACTCAAAAATTAAACTTTAGCCCAGTAAATTTTATTTACTAAACAATTATAAAGTTGAGTTCAGATAAAAATTAATATCAGATATGTAATAATAATTGCTTTCAATTTCTTTTTTTTAGATGTCTGATTTTTTCTCTGATTCTTAAATCTGGTCATCAATAAGTTTTAAAAAAATATTTTGGAAAATGCCTACTTGTAACAATCGAAATTATTTTCGCTTACATTATTAATTGGCTATAAAGCAGTCCACTTACATTTCTTACCCGTGTTAATTAAAAAGTTTGAAAGGTGAAAATAGAAGATTTCTTTCTCTGTTTTTATTTTTATTTTTAAAAATTAGATTTATTGTTTCTCACTTCATGTTAGAAGCAATTCATTCGACCACATTTGGAAGATAAACGTTGCATATAAGTTTCTAAAGCACTTAGAATGCTTTTCACCAATGAGGTTAATGGAGTTCTTCCCAATGTACTCCTGAACAGTTCTTCTATCACGATATATGAGCTGATGTAATGGGGAAAGCTGATAAAATGGCGAAATACGCTCACATCTAGGCACATTCTAGCAGCGATGATCACCGAAAGTACGTCTTTCCTTCTCTTTTTCTTTGCCACTGAAGTCTTATTTTATATGTAGAACTATTGAGAAAGTATGGAAGCTCTTTTGTACAGATAATGCCTTGTTTAGATGATAGCCAACAAGAAAATATTACGCGTCCCATTTATAAGCTTGATATTCATTTTTACCTTTTCTTTTCTCGACTACTAAGAAGAACTTATATCATCTACCATAAAGTAGAAATGTGTGTGAAGCAATAGATACAATCGTATATGAAGAAACTACCTGAATATTCGAGCTCTAAATGAAAGTGCTCACGAAAACAAAGTTAAATACTACAACAGTCAAATGAACTTTTTATGATCTACGCAAAAATAAATTCAATTTTAAGAGTGAAGTTGAGGCATAATATTATGCCTAAACTAATATTTATTATACTAATTTAATACTTCTCAACCAATTTTAATCATTAAAAAAGTATAATTAGTTAATTTATAAATTCATGATTATGGCTATAGAAGGATCTAAAGCATGAATTATTACCTAGTTAATTATTTGCTGTTTATTTAACAGTTGACACCAACTTGGCTACAGAAATAAGCTAATTCATTTTTGTTTCACACAATTAATTAAAGCCCACCACAGAAATAAAGTTTGTCAGTCTCAATCATTATTAATTTAGCTTAATTTTTATAAAGCATCATAAAGGAATTTCTAGTGCTGATCTTATATAAAAATTTTAGCTGATGATGTATTAAATTATGTGTTATTGTATTATTTCATAGTGCAATCGTTTTTGTAAAAGAAACACTTTCGATAAAATTTTTCTGTGAACTGGAATTGTGCTTAAGAAGAAGGAAATTCAATTGACAGTTTAAATGTATAAACTGAAATCTGTATTTAACAAAACATTTTGGGCAATAATTGCGCGTAAAAATAAAATCATTTCATTTGAATATTCACTACTTGTCTCGAAAGTATGAATAGATTACGTTTTCAAAATTACACGTAACTCTTAACAGTATAAATGCATTATTGCATTTTTATTGCATGCATGCAATTCTAAGAGTAAAGTTCAGCCAGCACTAATACTTCTCAACCAATTTTAATCACTAAAAATCATAATTAGTTAATTCATAAATTTATGATTATAGTTTTAGAAGGTTCTAAAGCATGAATTATTACCTAGTTAATTATTTGCTGTTTATTTAACAGTTGACACCAACTTGGCTACAGAAATAAGATAATTCATTTTTGTTTCATGCAATTAATTAAAATCCACAGAAATAAAGTTTTCTCAGGATGAATATCATTATTAATTTAGCTGCATTTTTATAAATCATCATGAAGGAATTTATAGTGCTGATTTTATATAAAATTTAGATGACCATATACTAAATTATGTGTTATTGTATTATTTCATACTGCAATCAAGCATGTATAGAAACACTTTTGATAAAAATTTTCTATGAACTGGAATTCTGCTTAAGAAGAAGGAAATTCAATTGTCAGTTTAAATATTTAAATTGAAATCTGTATTTAACAAAAGTTTTTGGGCAAAAATTGCGCGTAAAAATGAAAGCATTTCATTTGAATATACACTACGTGTCTCGAAAGTATGAATAGATTTTAAATTTAAAATTACACGTACGTAACTCTTAACGGTATAAATTCATTATTTCCTAAATTAGCATACTTTAAACGGCTTTTTTCACATCATTTCTCTCATCATTTAAATATTCTTTCTATCATTATTTAGGCACTTTTCATTCAGTTTAAATTTTTTCATTCGTTTCTCAAAGATCAACAACGCCAGTGGCAATAATCACTTTTACATGAAAGGTGTTGAATACTTAAGAGTCAAATATTGACTCACGGTGATACTCAGATATCTTATATCTCTTGAGAATCCAATCAAATGTCTATGGAATTGAGACATGTACCTTCTTAATCAAACAATTACACTAGAAAACCATTAATACTAAAAAGTAGTTTCGGAAAAATAGCAAAACTAAAAGAAATAACTAACAAAACCACAATGGATCCAGTA
>BGPR01048494.1:0-11539 GCA_013235015.1 Araneus ventricosus
AGAAGTGAAGTCTGAAAAGAAGTCTGAATGAAAGTGACTTTTCCTACATTTTAAAGTTTTAACAAGCTAAATGGAACTTAAGTGCATAAATCAAAAAGTAAGGAGCATGCTGTCAAAACAAATTTGTCTTTCAATTTCAAATATTCATAAGGTTTTAATTCTTATTGTCGAATAAAGACGTGCATCAACATAACATATAAAGTGAGTGATTATGTAAGCTGAGGTTAACCTTTATTAAACAGTTAAACTAAAAAAGTAATTGATTTTCCTTTCTTGAGTTCATAGTAAAAATATTGCTCAAAGTATTGATGTTCTTTTGCAATAAATACTGCTCCTTGTAAGAAGAAGTTCCTTTGAATTACATTAAAATTTACTAGAAAATAGTTCTCATTTCTTTTCATCCAACTTCATTTGAACAATCCCCAATTAAAATCATGAACTTACTTCGTTTTAATAATCATCAAATAAAAGAATGGTGGTTTTTAATAGAATATTTTATACGAAATGAAATTCATTGAAAATAATTTTTTAAACATAGTAATATTTTTTAGAAATTATTTACAGTTATTTTATTTGCATATTCTTTATTTTGCTTCACCGTTGAACAAAAAGTATGAAATTCATTGAAATACAAAATGAAGTTCATTGAAAACAATTTGTTAAATACCATAATATTTTTTACAAATCATTTGCAATTATTTTATTTTCATATTCTTTATTTTGCTTCACCGTTATCGAGGAAGATAACGTTTCTTTAAAGAATAACCTTCATTGACATTAAAAGAAGGGACCATTTTCAAGCTGGTAAAGGCATTTTCAAAGTTTTGAAATTCTAAGGCAATATTATCTTTTGGTTGCTGATTGGAAATCAGATTATTTTATCAGAAACACGTTTCTAGAATCGACTTATTTCTTATTAAATATTTGAATAAGTTATTTTACATTTCTTTAATACTTATTTATATTTACTTTATATTTTTTGGACACTTGTTTATATTTGCTTTATATTTTTTGAATACATGTTTATATTTTTTGATTGCTCGTTTATATTTACTTGAATACATCATCTATCTATGAACCCAGAAACTATCTCGAAATTGAGAACTCTAATCGTTTTGATATTGAAGTCCGAATTTAAATGTTACTGTTATCTTTTACTTGCGCCATTTAATAGAATGAATATGCAATTCAAAAAGAAAATAAAAGTTGCTGCCTATAAAGAATAAATTTATCGCGTTTGTCTTCTTCTGTAATATTAATGAAACCACGCTTCTCATTAAAAGTCCATCCAGTTCCTTTGATTAAATTATCAAAAGCAGTACTGGCGGACTATGATGATCATCACTTTTTCTATAGGCATAAATATCCCAAATTGAAAAGCCATTTCCTTTCATTTTCATTCGTATTATTGCCGATTCATTAAGAGTTCTCTATTCTAATGAAAGGATCATTTTATTTAGATTGCCATATATAAATCGTTTAGAAATTGTTTTTCTCTTTCCTGGAATATATTCAACACTTTTCACTACACAATCGCGTTTCTAACTTTCACTTGAAATATCACAATTCTAAAATCATTAATTGTGATCATATGAAATAAAGAATTAAAGGAAAGTATGTTTTGAAATTAAACCGTTTATTCGTAAGTTTCTTTTAGTGAAAGGTTATAGGTAATGAAGAATTTTCAATTCACACTTTCTTTTCGGTTTTCTCTTGAATAACATCACATTTAAGAGAGGGATTATTAATTTGTTCCCCTGAGAAATATTAAATTATGTCTTCATTTTCCAAAATATTCAAGATTAACAAAGTAACGTTTTGTAGTAAGCAGAAACTTGTCAATTTTTTAAAAAATTGTTTCCTTTTGTGTCGTTAATTAACTTTTATGGAAAGTTAATTAAAGGATATTCTTAAGTATAATAGTTCAAATCATATATAGTTTCTTAAACTTTACTCAAATGCTTTTAACTACATTTCTTACACTTCTCCAAACAAGTTAACGTAGAATATAAAAAGAGTTAGTTATATTTGCTTCTTCATCTAAATATTTATAAAATAGATAGTAAATATAAATGTTAGTAAAATAAATAGGAATATTGCCAGGAAAGAGATATTATTATTCATGAAATATCCCTACAAACATAAATATATATGCTACTAATTACGTGAAAAATAATTTTTCTGTAACTTATAATAAATTCAATTTATATATCTTTTGTAAAGTAGGAGTTAGAAGCAATGTTTTCACAAAATAATACTTTGTTTATTAAATTTGTGACAAAACAGTTTTCATACTGCTAAGAAAATATAAGATTATAAATATCATTAATAAAAATGTTAAGTAACCGAAGTCTACGACGTTTATAATAAAACTATTGATTAGACTAATATTATGTTTCATTTCTGCATTACTATTCTTAAATTTAGGGTTCAAATTCTAAAAATGCACATGTTTCTTTCAAAAGCGAAATAACAGAGCAAAATATTTGTAGATTTGAATATTTTTAACCCACCTAATTCCTAAACGAATATATTTGAGTCACTATACAGCATTTAAGCCATTTAATTAAACTATATTAAATCAAAATTGTTTTGAATAAAAGATGCGCAGTTGGTATAACACTTATCCAGAAACAAAAAAACTCTCACATGGTTAAACATATATATATCATAAATATTCACACTGACAAACATTATGACACAAAACAACACTTATTCACATTGACAAACATATATATATATATCATAAATATTCACATTATTTTTGAAAGAACGTGAAATACTTTTGGAATTATAGAGCTTTTTTATTTAAATTTTGATTTTAATCATTGAAATTGTGGACATAGTTCCCAATTTATTCATCAAATTCTTTGGAAATCCATTCTCAGATGGAAATGAACCCAATATTCAGAAACATGTTATGTTAACCAATGTTGTTTCTTGAAACCCAAGACAGCAGGAAAAACTTTTCCTTGCTGAATAAATCACAATTTTTAATGTATTCATACTTTATACCATCAGGGAGGGAAATATTTCAATGTTTTACAGCTTGAAAAGAGAAAGAAATTATTTCAAAAATATTTTAATTTAAAATGAAATTTGAAACGAGAAGCGTTTCAGCAATCAATTCTAACAAACATGAAAAAACTGAAATAATTAATATGTTTCCATTTAAGCAAATATTTGACGCTTTGCAAATTTTCTAAACTATATATAACAGTACATGTAAACATTTAAACCTTTCGTAGAGATATTTCGAGATATTAAATGTTTGACAAGCGTCTAGAAATATGTAAACAATCAACAAAAAAGTTATTGAAAGACACTGGCGTCAAAAATTAAGCTACAGACATGTTTTTGTAATCATCCAAAGCAGCTAACATTAATATTTTAAATATTGATTCAATATGTATATTGAAGAATGATTAATCCAACGTGAGGATCTGCGTTATATTAGATGCTTTTTAAACGTTTTAAAAGTAACGTTTATATAAAAAAAACGTGAAACTAAGCAAATTTCTTGTTCGGGAGTTTCGTCAACAGAAGTGTGGTTCTTAATAGAAAAATCTCATGGCTAACTGATTACAGAAAAAAATGATTTCTCTGAATCTTTTAGACAAGGGATTAAGATTATGAGTCGTCTGTAAGCTTAAAGCTGGCCAATCTCAAGCGGATGTCACTCGATGAGGAGTTTCTCGAATGTTGGTACCGAGGTTATGGAGCCAATTTCAAACTGTGAAGTAACATCAGTTGTATTTAACTCAAGGGCGGCACACACATGCACATCGCCGTAGAAAGCTAACGGCTGGAGAACTCTCTACGGACATCGCTGTGGCCACTGGAACTATAATTTCTTGGCAATCTGTCAACAGACGCTTAACTGTGAAATATATTTATTCCTGGCGATGGATGATAAGCTTTCCCTTCAGCAAACCGCAGGAAAGATTCCGTATTTTTGTGGAGCCTGGGATGCCAGGGTTTGACATGATTTCTGTGAACGTACAGGGATATGGAGCCGAGATCCTTTAACTTAATATGAGATTTTTCCGGGTAACTGTTAACTACGATATAATTTTTTTATGGACGATTACGCTAGACGACAAGGAGCTACGTTTTGTGAATGAATTTCTGGACAAAAGATATTCGCCAAATTCTAAGGCCAAACGGATCATTGGACGACAATCCCATACAGTATACTTGGTGTGCTCTAGGGAGAACCTTTGCATAACGGCAACCCCTTCCCAGCAATTTCCATTATTTAAAATCCCCACTGTTAAAAGAATGGGATGTTTATTTCCACAAGCTTTGTTCAACAATCACATTTTCAGCATGCAGGCACGCTATAAGCCTTGTAAATGTTTGCTGGATTGCACCACTCTTTAGTTGCCGGACGATTCTGAAAATATGACGTGTGTGTTCTGTCCGTTTTCAATTTCATATCAATTCTTGAAAAAAAAAAGAATTTACCCCTTTAAATCATTTTAATGGTAGCTGTCTGACAGTGTTGGACAAATATGTTCTGAATTTCATCGCAATTAACTGATTTTTTAATCGAGATATCACATGTTTTGTGTTTCTAATCTAACTTTTGGACCCCAGTGTACTTTTTCTATTAGTCCATGCGCCAGTTTTAACATTTGAACTTACACGAAAGAGACCGAATGCCTTATCTCAATCAGGAAATATATATTGAACAAAGAAAAAAACAGTTATCACAAAATATTACTGCCGTTAGTCTCAACAGTATTCTGATTTGCTTTTGCAATGATTTCTCAAAATTAATTTAATTCATAAAAGTCCATTACTTCAGCGATAAAAATAAATTGTATTGGGATTTCTAAAAATACTGATCGCTCCATCTCTCAGAATTAACATTTTGCTTGCTGAGAAAATTGGAAGCTGTGAAAGTTTGCAAATGATGATCTAGTTATCTCATTATCATAAGTATGGTACAGTCGCAACTTTATAGATCGGACAGTCGCTATAACTCGGGGAGTTATAATAACGTCTTCGCAAAACTGTTGTCCATGGAAATGTCTCGAGGAGACGGGTTTATTCGGAATATTCTCCTCGAGACATTTCCATGGACACCAGTTTTGTGAAGATCTGATAATAACTCCCGAGTTATAGCGACTGTCCGATCTATAAAGTTGCGCACTGTACATGATAAAATCAGAATTTATGGAAGTATGAAGAAAGAAAAAAAGAAATTTTAATATTTTGTTGGTAGAAAATAATACCTAAGAGAAAGTGTGGATTTAAAATCAAATTACCTTCGTTGATGATTTGGCTTGTTATAATGTCACGTTCATAATCTTTTAATAACTATATCTATAATTAAAATACTAAGATATATGAAACAGAGCATTTTATTTCATCGTGCAAGGAAGATGAGAAGAAAGAAAGTAGCTAATCTTTAAATGAACATTTTTATATGCTTCCTTTTCATCGATAGCAAACAGCAAGCGATAATACATTTATGAATACTTAACATTAATCTGTTATACACATTGCTTGCCAACGAACGTTAAGAGAAGCTGATAAACTACTATTTAGAACAGCCAGGAAACCAGCCAGATGTGTTACAATATGCTTAAGAATTTTAGAAATATTAATGTTATTTATTGTTAATTAAAATATTATGTTATTTATAGCTTCCAAAAAATCATTGATAATTCTGAACTAATAACTTCTATTGACGATCCAATTCTAAATTCATTTTTTTAAAGGAAGGAATAAATTAAATCACAGGAAGCGAAAGCATGTTACAAGCAGACTTTTTAATCTTGGCCATTTTACGTCAATTCAGAAATCCAAATTTGAATACCAGCCTTTGATTATTCACTTTTAATTTTGAATTACCTTAAACAGCTCTCATAAAATAATATCAAGGTTTCTGTGTTTCAAAAAATTATTTATTTTTTAATTAGAAAACCTTAATGGGAATACATATGTCGGCTTCTAAAGTAACCGGAAATCAATTGTAATGAACTTTTTTTTAAGTTACACTGCAATGAATATATATAACACTAAAAATAACTTAAAAGTCTTTCTAATGAGGCTTCTTTTTTTTAGAACATATATAAAATCTCTCTTGTGAAATTTTCACATTCACTACGACCTTCTTAATGAAATTGTGATTTAATTCTTTTTCAAATTAATTCTTTATGTAATTAATAAATTTGCGTTATTTTTCATAATAATAAATACTAATCATTTTGAAATAAACATCATAACTTTAGGCTTCAAAGCAAAGTGCCGAATTTCATATATAACACAAACGAAAATGATGAATAAATGATGCAATCTCTCACTGGAATTTATAACGGAGATAAAAAAATAATAATTAATTTGAAAAAAAAGCTACACATTTTTCAAACATCTTAATTAAGAATTCGTCTTAAGCTTATTTTTTAAATTATCGACATGTGCAGAAAAGGATATGCTAGAATTCATGGCAAAATTATCGTTATAAAAAATTTAGATCATTTCAAAATAAACAGAAATAATCTTAATTACGGAGCTGTGAATTTTCGGCACAAAATATTATTATTAATTCATTTTCCAGCATTATTTCATTGTGCTACGATAAAAAATTCAATTCCAATTACCAAATTTATTAATAAATACTTTCTCATGCTTTGAACATGAAGCCCAACGGAGTTGGAGCTTTTTCAGGTGAAATTTAAAATTTTGTTGCTTTAGAATACAGCATGAAAATTTTTCAAATTATTCGAGTGTTTCGTATATTAAATCCTACAGGAGATCGACCAGACTTTTATAAATTAACATAAAAACAAAATTTTTATTTTTTAAGTGACTTCTCAAAAATTTGTATGCGAAAAATAAACAGTTCTCAAAGAAAGCTTTTTACCCGTAAAGAATAAAAATTGTAAGAAATATATAATTCAAATTCAGAAAATCTAAAATTTTTGCAAAACTTATAAATGTATAAGAAATTGTTCTTCTAACATAATTAATGTAGTAAATATAAAAGATGCGCAACATTCTTCATTTAAGGTATCCGAGTGGTTTAAAATCGTCGTTTTTGATAAAATTATCAAAAACATTTTTATGACTTAATTTTGTAGCCTGTTTAATAAGCGTTCTAAAACCGTCTTACTTTTTACTCTACGTGAATTACAAATGGAGTTACAGCTGTTTTATTACCGAACTGTAAGCATTATTTTAAGTTGCATGAAAACTTTAAATGCGTGTTCTGAGAAATGATATTTTTGAGGAAAACTGTCGACCGTAACAATGATTTCTCAAAACGTTATTCCAGTATTGATATGAAATTTTCTGAGATTGTTTTCTGTAATATGCTTGATGTTTTCTTCTAAGAACTAAGGTCAATTTTAAAGTCAGGTAATATTTTTAAGCGTTTAAATATAAACGAAAAGCATTTTTTATGAAAAATTGCCAGTTTAGTAACTATGTTCAGCTATATCTCAAAACTATTTTGAAGTACAAGAAAAATTTTAGAGCATAACACAGATAACTGTCATAAAAATGTACTCCTACAAGGATTTATGTATATTTAGAATACGATTTTGTCTATGGCTGTTAGCGTAAGGTAAATATTTTAGTCATTTTTCTTCGAATTTCTCAGTTTTTTTAAAAAGATTTATTATTTTGAAAGCTTAATTTTACAATCTTTTCATAGTTTTAAAACATATGCAGTTGAAAAATAACATTAAAAAAATATATATAAGTTATTTTTCAAAAAAACGTCTCTGAATACAGTCGGATACCTTAAAGCAAGTACTTATGAATATTATCTTTGCAATAATCAGAATATCGGTAATCAGTAATTATGTAATTGGTGCTATATTCTATGCTATGTTATATTTAATTGCCTTATTGCTTCTTCCCTTTTCAATAAATGTCTTCTAGTAAAGTGAAAAAATAATTCGTTTTATAAAGAAAATAAAAATGTTACAATAAAATTAATGAATCGAACTTCTATTTTTCTTGGAACATTCATTTTGTCGAATGGACTTCGCTGGAATTCGGTTACTTTGGTTGAAAATTCCTTACTGACGAAATTACTGAACAAATCAATGTTTCCTATAAAAAAAGATTATTTCTAGAGATATTCAATGTCTTCTAGAAAGAAATGTTTTTAAATCATTAGAGCTTCGTTAAGGCACGTGACTAGATAAAGTGTGATTAGATGCATTTTTCTTAAATGCAAAGTATTTATATTCTTTACATTATAGTTTTCCCTTTCTAAAAGTTTTTGGAATCTACCTTTCTTTCCCTAACAATGAATCAAGAATTATTTTAATTAGTGTACAACTAAAATAAAGATGTGAAAAGATACAATATACAGTTTTAAATTAATTAAAATGATCAAAACTTCTTTTTGCTCTCCAAAACGCAGTAAAATAAACTAAATTCCTTACTTGAATTTTCGAACTGAGGTCGTTTTTGCAGTTTATTATTGATTGCAGTTCTCTTCAATTTGATCACCCTTGAAATTAATGATTATTTCGAAATAGAGAAGATTAAATCATATTATCATAAACACTATTCAAAATTATTAAACAGAAAAATAACTTTAAATTAATTATATTAAAACACTGGATTCCAATAAAGGATGCCTCTCCGTTCTATTATCTACAGCTAGGAAAAGATAAATGAAACAAAAAGAGAGGGCACTAACTATTTCGATAAATATGTATATTCTGGATGAATAAATCAAAAGTTTATCATAAAAAATATTAAAAAAATGTTAAATAATTCTATACTGGCAAATTTAAAAAATCTGTCAAAAGGCCGGATATGATATTTGCATATGTATGCATATTGAACCAAGGAAAAACAGATACTTCATCAAAAATGATACCAAATCACTAAAAAAGAAACGAATTACTGTTCTGTATGTTAAAAATATAGCTATCCAAAAGACAATAAAATGAAATGTAGTTACTAAATAAGCATATTAGTTGAAACCAATATTAGGTTAAATGACAGCTACAGTTTTTCTGCCTCAATGTTTAAAAGTTACGTATCTCAATTACAACAATAAATTTTAAATATGATGTTAAGATAATGTTAAACAGAAAAATAATTTTTCTCTTTTATTTATATAAAGGAAAGCACATCGGAAAGTTTTTTTAATACATATTAAATTTAAGTACCGAAATCGGAAAAAACGTTCTATAGAAGTTATTTTCTTTAAAAGTGAAATTTTAGACTTTTTCGGTGTCGTGCTGGTGAAAGAAATATTTTTGAAATCACCGATTTCCCTTAAAGTTAAACAAAAAAACCTTATTATTATTCTTTTTAAGCACTATCTTTAGCATTTTAGTAGCAGTATCATAGACCCAGTTGTCTACAATAGATCCTAGTGGTGGACATATATTTTCATTCATTAATACAAACTTTCGGATTCGAGCCCAAATTTTACTTAAACCCAAACAGCCTGAAAAATTAAAATATGATAATGATATTTTCAATTAGACAAGGATAAGTATAAAGGTCCTCATTAGATATTTAAACTTTACAAAGATTTTTTGGAGGAGACTAACGCTATTTGTCAAGAATTTCTTATAGGATGTTTTCATTTCAAATATATGGGGGAGTAATAACTTTACGAAAGCAATTTTGAAAAATATTTTGAATTTCCTAAAAGTGGATAGGAAATAAGATTCTGTGTGGGAAGACTTTGCTCTAGATGAAAATATCTTCGATTTTTATCTTCGAAAAAAGAATATTTTTCGTAGGGACGTATCTGAAATAATAAATATTGTCTTTTTTAGAAGTTTATCCATAAATACTAAAGGATAGCGTATTCAAAATGTGTGCGTGTATGTCAAATATAAAAGAATTATTAATCTGATCACAAAATATCCGTTATGTGAAAAACCAAATAATTAACTTCGATTCCAATCTGAGTAGTTTTTTTCTGACATTGCAGCCAAGGAAAAGCTCATGTCTGAAAATAATGGAAAAATGATTGAGCTTAATAATAAATGATAAAATCGTGTAGAATTCAGTTTTCATGTGAACTTCTGAGCATAAATCATTTGGCATTCGTAAAATTTCTGCTTATTAGATATTCAAACAATTTTAGTCTTGTTAAGAGAAGGTTTGATTATATAGGTTGAAGGTTTGATCCGAGAAAAATAATTTGTTTTGTTAAAATTTATTACACAATTTTATGCCTTTCGAGATTTTATAATAAATATCGTGCCTGAAGTTTTATTACCCAATTAGTATACAAAATGAATGCAAAAGTTTTCATTTTTTAAATTTTATCTTCTAAGCTCTGCTGAATATAAGTACACGCAGAAAGTATTGTTGCAAAATCAATGAGATGAACAAAAACTGCACGAACCTCTTTGTACTCATAAAATATTAAAATACGTCGTTACTAAGCAACAATCCAATAACTGTAAAAGAGTAACTTTTAATACAACATAAAGAGTAGCTGTAATTTTTATATTTAAAGTGGAAAACAATTATTCAAAAAATATATAATTTTTTACCTATCTGATATTGAAAGTCTTGTTTTCATTACTTAAGATGCTGAAGTACAACCGATGGTTTCTTACTTTGGTCTACCAGAAGAAATTCTTATTATATAGGCGTATTTAATGTTGTGTAAATAAACACATTGAGTAATGAATATATATAAAATTCAGCGATAATACAGATCATTGAATTTTTTAGGGATAAACATCACTTATATCGTACTTTCTTTCCAATTTTAGATGTTTTTTGTTTAATTTTATTTATTATTTACTATCTTCCTTATCTTCTTTCAATAAACTTACGCAACACTTTTTTTCTAAAATCTTGAATCATTTGAATGATTTTCTATCATAAAAATACTTAAATAATTGTGTTATTTGTGTACTTAATACAATATTTATAGATTGCACAATAATATTATTGTAATTAATAATATTATTGCACATGAATATTATTATTGCACAATAATACTATTTACTGAAATCAGAAAAATTATTATTACATGTGTTTTAGTGAAAGTATTGCCTATATCGCTTCACGATTTCTAAAACTTTAATACAACCCCCAAAAACACATAAATAAATAAATATAAATTTTCTCCTAAATTTCTTTATCAAAATATAAACTATGCTATTTTTCCGTCAAGAATCAACATGTTTCTTTGCTTTGTTTATGTTTAAATGAATGTTTCTAAAGTTCTGTTTATGTTTCTGAAAGTCCTTTTTTCCTACTTATTGAAGGTAAAAGAAAGCCTTTCTCCGAAACAAAGTGAAATAAGAATAAACAATATAAAATAATTAGAATTTATTGCCTGAAACCTTTAAACCACGACAGAGGACTTCATCACTATCAAGGTTAGTAAGTAGTCTTGTTTATTAAAGGAATTGCACAAAAAACTTTATTTGTATTAAAGAACTATGTATGAAAACATGGAATCAATTAAATTAAGAAGCACAAAATAAGTTTAGAGGCAAATTGCGTTAAACTTCTCATTTATTTAAACAAAGAAGCTCAAGATAGGTGTTAGTACAAATTAAGTTGGACTTTTAATTTAATT